>BPLR01008546.1:0-231378 GCA_021605095.1 Caerostris extrusa | reverse complement strand
TACAAGTACTCTGTAGTAGTGTTATATATAGTCCCAACTTACCAATAATCTATACAAGTACTCTGTAGTAGTGTTATATATAGTCCCATCTTATCAATAATCTGTACAATCTTAAAGTACTCTGTAGTAGTGTTATATATAGTCCCAACTTTTACCAATAATCTGTATGGATAATCTGCAATAGGGTTATATATAGTCCCATCTTATCAACCAATGTCTGTACAAGTACTCTGTAGTAGTGTTATATATAGTCCCAACTTACCAATAATCTGTATGGATAACTGTAGGGTTATATATAGTCCCATCTTATCAATAATCTGTACAAGTACTCTGTAATGAGTGTTATATATAGTCCCAACTTACCAATAATCTGTATGGATAATCTGTAATAGGGTTATATATAGTCTCATCTTGTCAATAATCTGTACAAGTACTCTGTTGTAGTGTTATATATAGTCCCAGCTTACCAATAATCTGTATGGATAATCTGCAATAGGGTTATATATAGTACCATCTTATCAATAATCTGTACAAGTACTCTGTAGTAGTGTTATATATAGTCCCAACTTACCAATAATCTGTATGGATAATCTGCAATAGGGTTATATAAGGAGTCCCATCTTATCAATAATCATACAAGTACTCTGTAGTAGTGTTATATATAGTCCCATCTTATCAATAATCTGTACAAGTACTTATGTAGTCATATCTGTCAATAATAAGTAGTGTTATATATAGTCCCAACTTACCAATAATCTGTATGGATAATCTGCAATAGGGTTATATATGTAGTCCCATCTTATCAATATTCTGTACAGGTACTCTGTAATAGTGTTATATATAGTCCCAACACCAATAATATGGATAATCTGCAATAGGGTTATATGTAGTCCCATCTTATCAATATTCTGTACAGGTACTCTGTAATAGTGTTATATATACTGCCATCTTACCAATAATATGTACGGGCAATCTGTAGTAGTGTTATATAGAGTCCCACATTATCAATAATGTATAGTGGCTTATGATCTCCTAATAAGCAGAATAGGAAATATTGCATTGAACAAAGTACCGAAAAAGTTCGAACTGTACATTTTAAAATAAATATTGAGAAATTTTTGGAGGGAATAAATTGATTATTATTACACAAATTAAGAATTTTGCAGCCAGCGCCACCTGGAAGTCGATTTTTTTTTTTTTTTGGAAAAAAAAAAAGCCCAAAACATACCGTAGCACATAACCCAGCTTCACTTTAGAAACATGGTACACTTTTACCTTGTAAGTCAAGTAAAACTTGCCAAAAAATAACATTGAATCTAGTATAGCGGGAGTCAAGAAGGCAACATATACACTGAAGATAGCTTCCGACGACTGCAATGTCGAGGAGGCACCGTATCCGGAAGCTATCGGGCGGGCCTGCAGAGAATGCCGAAAGTCACGAAGGGTCAGTCCCGCGTTCTCGCCAGACGAGAATCATCTGCCCACCCCGGGGTGGTCTCCAGCGATTCGGTTTCGTTGCACCGATTGTTTCGCACCAGGCTAATGGCGCTGTGGAAAGTATGCCTTTTCGTAAAAGTGACACAACCGATTGCTACGATTCTACCCACTTATTAAGATCATTTCTCCGGTATGCACCACCGGTCCCCATGTCCGGTATTTGGGGCCTGAAAGTGGCCGGTGGCCAGCGATCTGGCGCTCGACACCACGAATTTTGGGTTCGAGTCCCCTTATATTTGTAGTGGTTCGGAATCCACGTTAAACTGTAGGTCCCGATCTGTTGTAAATGTGTGCACAAGATTACCGTAGAGCGACAAACAAACAAAACAAACAGGTCGGTATTTGAGCAGCTAAATTTTAGCAATTGCTAAATTGCTGAATTGAAATTTTTTCTCTTTGCATTTATTTTGAATTACAAGGGATGACAGACACAAAAAAATTTCAATATTCGTAAATAGCCTTATAATGTGTTTTCCTTCTTCTTTTTAAACCCTATAAAAGCCCGATTCGTGGCAAAGTCTTAACGTGCGCTTTGGCAAGAGGTTTGGTTTGACTTTGTCATTCTAAGGGTCATTTTTGGGCATATTTTAGGCTAATTAGACCGGGACCTACAGTTTAATGTGGATTCCAAACCACTAACAAACACCCATGCCATCGCCAGAATTCGAACATGAAGCCTGGGGTACCAAAGGTCTAGCCAATTGGCCATCAGGCCGCAGCGGGCAAGAGGAGTCAGGTTCGCATCCACTGCTGGTGCCCATTGTAGTCACTGCTTTCAAAAATGAGTCGATTCCAAGATGATTGTAACAAATTCTTACGTAAAGCGTTTTGCATCGATAATCAGATTGTCTAGTGGGTGATCACTGGGTTTCTGCAATACGATACACAAAATGCGGATCACAACGCCTAAAAAGTCCTCTACTCATCTCCAGTCTGCGAGCATAAATAAGTGGAACATCAGGCCCACCAATGTTTAGAAAATACATATAAAAATAACTTAAAAATGATTGCAACTGATTGTTCAGTTGTATATGTTCTTTCTGTTGTAAGTAAAATCAGAATTATATACCTAAAATGAGAATAATAAAAGGTGATTTAATATAACATTACAGAAATATGTAATACAATACGAATTTATTTATTTTGTTTTTAAATGAATAACCTGCAATGAAGTAAACAGATTAGTTAAATATTACCTGAAAACTATAAAAATTAATCAGTTAACTAAATGTGTTTTTGTATTAAGAGGCACAGGTAACACCGTAATTGGTACGTCCGTTATTTCATATAGTACTGATCTAAACCCAGGAAAATTGAGATAAAAGTAATACAGAAAAAAATGATTTTAAGTTATTGCTGTACCTATAATAATTATACTGGATGATACAGGACTGTTTAACAATGGAGGCCTTTCTGGGTTTGCGCGACCCGGATGTATCTACAAGAAGGGGAGCTTTGGGGTCTTAATGGTTGGACTAATCTTTGTGGTCTAGTTTTTCACGTTTCTTAATACCCAACAAGTCAAAAGAATTTTTTTTCAATCTTTTTTTTTTTTTTTTATGCTGATTTTTTTTTTTCTTTTCAAATTTTACATTCCTTGCACCTTGCAGTTGAAACTACGAAGATTTTTATAATAGTTGCCATTGCTCTCTAACATAATTCGTAGAAAATGCCATCACTAATTTTCATCATTTATTCGCTTGTTATACGATTTTTATCACAGTTTTCAAATGCAGATCACAGTTTTCATAACTGTATTTTTCAATTAACTTCTATTGAGCAAATTAATTAGAGTATATTTGAAGTAAATTATGATTATAATGCGAATTCGATCATATTGTGGCTGTGTCGGTTCGAGAGGAGCCTACGTTGGATGCCAGACTGTATTGTTGTGGGTTAGGCAGCTGGATTGTAACTAGGTGTGATTGGGTTGAGACTTGGGAAACAGGTTTTAGAACACACAGCTTTATTTACAGGCGCACACACACAATTAGAGATATATACAATATTTAACACATTTAAAAACGTGGACGGAAGACTTTGTGTGTGGAAGAATTCCATTTTCTAATCCGAAAATAAGTTACTCAGGTTTGTGCGGAATATCGTACCTCTCCGGGTGAGAGTCTGTAGGCCAACTTATACGCAGGTTGCATTAAATATATTTCATCTCGGGATGAGAGACTGTAAATTAAACATTTCTCAATAGAAGAGCGTGATTGCGCTGTACTAAACGTTTCTCAATGGCAGCGCCGATTTGCACTGTACTTCCTCTCTGGGTGAGAGAGTCTCGAGGTCTACTGATCATTTCTCCTGAACGTCACAGGAGGCGTCAATACGTAGGAGGAAGCACGGTTATAATATAGAAATATATGTATAGCAAACTATATATATATATATATATATATATATATATATATTAGATTCGCTTGAAATCTTTTAAAAAATAGTTTAATTCAAATATAAATACTGCAAGTATCCTAAGTCTATGAATGATATTTAAATTAACGATTTATAATCTTTTAAGCAATAAATTTTTGAAACCATTCATTTTATTTAATTGCACTATCTTTGATTTAAAAAAAACTTCTTTAAGACAATTATTTAATTTATTACAGAGAATTTTTTCCTTAAGAGATCACAAAGACTTCTAATCCAAAAAGAGCAAACATATCGTTAACACATATTCAAATCATCACAGTAGCGAAGAAAAAAAATAATAGTAATGTTTATGTCTCGTTAAATGTAATGGAACTCTTTTTCGGAACTTGTAATTATCCATTGTTCTCTAATTATTCCTCATCGTTCGAAACCCATTGTTTAAATAATATCGATTCATCTCCTGTCAGTCAGCTTAATGAAATGGTATTGTGACATCTAAACCTTAAATAGACTTCATTCTTCTTTCTTGGAACAATCAAGCTGAGGAGATCGAACGGTTTTTTATCTCCTTTTAGGTTAGTGTTACAGATTTTTAAACTACAATAATAAGTACAGTAAGCGCTTTTAATGCGCCATTCATAGTTTTTTTTTTTCTATAATCTGGCACCGATCGAGCATTCGTTTTCCGGATTTTTATGGGGATTCCGACGTTTGTTGGATTTGACCAGCCATACTTATTACATTCAGGGCCAAAATATTTAAATAATATTTTATGTAATTTTATGCTTTTTATTAAATTAGATTGTAAAACATTGACATATAGGAAAATTAAAATAGATGCATGCATATGTTTTGCTAAAACTTGGCAAAAATTGACAAGAAGGTTAATCCACTTGACTCATCATTTAATTATTCTAAAAAAGAATATTCAAATCATATCACAGTTGTTGCATAAATATAGGCATATATCTTTTCTAAAAAGAATGATAGTATTTGAAAATATAGCTGAGTTACAACAAATCGAGTCATTTTGAGAAAAAAAAAGCCTGTTTTTTAACAAAAATGTCAATAACTCATCTCTAAATTATTATATTAAAAACATTTTTAAATTAATAAATGTATTACATCATAAACATGTAATTTAAATTTCATTAAAATTTGAAAAATATTATAACAGATATGATTGTTATCCTACGGTGGTGTAGCAAAAAAATACAGTTTTTAAGAAAATTAATTAAAAGTTTTGAATGTATGGATTGAATATCTCAATAGATCGTAATTAATAGAGTGCATATCAACTAGAGGAGCCTGATGGCCGAGTGACTAGCGCTCTGATGCTCGGTGCCACAAGTTTCAGATGGCGGCTATGGATGTTTGTAGTGGTTAGGAATCTACTTTAAACCGTAAGTCCAGGTCTATTGTGACTGTAAGCGTTGGACGTAAGGCTGACAACCCTACCCCTTAAAAAACAAAACATCTCCTGTCTGGAAATCTGTCTGTAGGTAGACAGCCTTGCCTATCAAGGGGCTGTTGCACCATTCATGATGATGATTGATGATCACGACTAGAAACAAACTCAAAATTATTTTCGAAAGCTAAAGATTCGAACTTTATAATAAAACTACTTAGAAACAAGGTTTTTTTCTCGAAAATTGGGGTTTTGAACTGGGTCGATTACTTTAAATATAAAAAGCTGCCCATCTTAGTGTTAGATCACTGGTTTTTTTTTTTCTCATATTTAAATTATAAGTATTGACAAAAATATTAAACCGCTTAGATTCTATGTTACAGTTACACAAGTGGCAGTATTCAGTATTAAGTGTCAACACCAAATGCCATTTACAGATATCGCAGATAGTGAAACCCTAATCATCTCCATCGTCTTTTTCACCCTGTCTCCAGAACCAGTTGCCTGCAGAAATAACGAGCGTACTTCATGGACAAATGAAAGTCCACAATCGTCCAACAAAAGCAAGGACCCTCCTTCCGAAAAGGGACCAACCTTGATGACGTTCCATCCGACGTCACAGGACGCGGCATCTTCTTGTCCACAGCAGCCTTCTTGACCCACTTCTCGCAGTCGGCGTCCGCGTTTTCGAGTAATCAGTTTGCGAGGAGTAGGAGACGCATTCGGTGCGGAGAGGTGCCAGGAGTGCGCGTTTTTTCTTCATGATCAGCAAGCACCTTACGCATATTTCGTGAGATTCATGGATTACTTGTGCTCGGCGGGTGGGGGTGTGCTGTGGAAGGTTAATGGAAGCCAATACTCTTGGATATCTTCTTCGGGAGCATGTGAGTGGATCTCTCTTTTATATATATATATATATATCCTTGCACGTTAAGGTATTTTACTGATGTTTTTGTTTGATAACTACAAACATTAATTTACAATGATAATTTAGGTTTTGACAACTACAAACATTAGTTTGCAATGGTAATTTAGAGTTTTGATAACTACAAACATTAGTTTACAATGATAATTTTGAGTTTTGGTAGCAATGTAAAAGACCATGCGTTATGTTTCGCTAAAGATAAAATAAATTATAGTCGATTTTTATATACATTTCTAACAGTGTAATATAATAGTCCGTTTTTATTAACCTTATATCCATTTTAACAATTTTATTCGATTAAGAGTAAGGGAAATCTTTTTGCTTCGACATTAAACGATAAAAAAGAGAAGAAAATAATCCTAATGCTGAAATTGTTTTTAAATATTTCTGTCATTAAAAAATAATACATATTTTTCCTTTAAATTTCCAAAATATTATATTATATTATATGGCTATCCATTATCTCCAAACTGATTAAAATTAATAATAAACCTAATAATAATTAATGAAATAATGAAGCATTCATGTACTTTGTAATTGTAGGCTGATTATATAATAATCGACAGCAAAATTACTTTTCTTAGATATGTTTGGATATTTTTGTATTTTTGTATATTTGTTGGATATTTTGGATATTTTTTCGATATTTGTCGGACATTTTACTGGATTAAAAGTCCGTTTCATGTGATGGTTACATTAAATATAAATCAAATTAAGAGTCAATTTTTAAGTACATTTCTAACAATGTGATATTATAGTCTGTTTTTATTAGTCTTATAGTCATTTTAATAATTTTATTCTATTAGGAATTCGTTAAAAATAGGAAAAAAATCTTTTTCCTTCAACTTTAAACTGTCACAAAATTTAAAATAAAAAAAAATTATACTAAAGCTGAAATTGTTTTTAAATATTTCTAAATATGTAAATAAAAAGAAACATATTTTTCCTTTTAGTTTCCAAAATATTAGTCAACCGTTATCTCCAAACTAATTTAAATTAATAATAATAAACCTAATAATATTTAATAATAACTAATTAAATAAATAACCATGAAGGCATTTTGCAATTATGCATTGATTATACAATAACCGATAGCAAAATTACTTTTGTTGGATATGTTTGAAAATATATAGGATATTTTTGAATATTTATTTGATATTTTGGGTATATACTGGATATTTTTTTGGATATTTATTTGATATTTTTGCATATATACTGGATATTTTTTGATATCTATTGGAGATTTTACTGGATATTTTTTCGATATTTATTGGAAATGTTTTCTTAGACATTTACTGATGTCTTGTATATTGTTTTTTTTTTTTACTTGATACCTGATTTCTGATAGCTGTTATTGTAAAATATAATGCTAGTTTCATGAGTTATGGTTACAATTACGATAAATCAAATTATAATCGATTTTTATGTATATTTCTAACGATTTATATAACATGACAAATTAAAAATAAGAGCTGTGTTTCGTCAAATTCTTAATCATTTTGACATTTCCATTGACTAAATATATTTTTAAAAAGAAAAAAAAAATTATTATCATCCAACTTTAACAACCGGTAAAAGAGAAGAGATTGATTTAAGATATATTAGAAATATTTTAAATAAGAGTAAAGAACTGATAAAAAAATTTAATTTTTTTATTTAAGCAAGAAAATTGCCTTTTTTAAAAAATATTAGCATTCCTTTTCCTATCCATCCTCTTCATCTGATCTTCTAACTAATTATAATCATTAATATTATTATTCAGCTTACTAAACATGAATGTACATTACTATTGTAAACTGATTAAATAAGAAATATTCTCAGAAAAGAATTAACCTACATGTATAATTAATTATTCGATATATTGTATTGGTAGAAATATGTTAAATTGTTAAAAATTAACAATTTAATTGCATTTAATGCTTATTTAGCTCAGGATAGCCCTTTATAAGTTATTTTTATTTAAAAAATAATAATTATAAATACTATTATTTATTTCTTTTTTTTTTTTATATTTCATTAAAATCAAGTTTTCCAGGAAAATGGGGATAAATTATTACTGTTATATTTATATAGTAGGCCCTTTAACCAGGGATTATTTTTTCAATAGAATGTGATATATGTAGTAGGTTCAGCCTTGCTAAGAGGCATCACTAAGGGGCAGTTGCAATATCACACCTCCTTTTTCTGCTGCATCAATTTTGAATGTACACCTCTCAAAGGGGGCATCAAAGAAATCGCATTCTACTCCGCAAGCTCAAGGGCAAAAAAACTTTCTGTCTATAGATAAATCATGCCCATTCCTGGCTTAGAGGCCAAAACTTTCGATTCAACTGCAGCTTTTTTGGGTTTTGAACTCGCCTTCCCATGTTTGGGAGACCCAACACCAGGGTGCTCCAATTCTGTGTTATTTTAGTTTAATTAAGTTATGAAAATTAAAAAAAGTGTAGCAATTTTTAATGTAGAGATGAAATAATTTGCAAACCAAAGCAATCCAAAATAAATGATATAAAAAAAAAAAGCCCAAATAAATTCTTTTCAATAATAACAAAAATGAGAATTAATAAAAGACAAATTATTCAATTCACATAGTTTTTCGATTAGTCATATTCAAATGAACCAAATTTCATTAATTGCGTAAACCTCCGATGGATTTAGCCGATATTTTTTGAAGTAATCGAAAACGTTCAAATCGTGATTTTCTTGAGAAATATCTATTTTTTTTAAATTTTATTATTATTTAAAAGCTCAGACTTCCAGCTTTCGAAAATAGTTTTGATTGGGTTTCTAAAATAATTTAAAAGTCGATATTCTGAATTCATGCAATCAAAATTGTCAATTGAATTTCTAAAAAACTGTATTTTCTTGCTACACACGGCCATACAATAACAGTCATAACTGTTTTAATAATTTTCAGAAGGAAATGAAATTTTAACTATACATTTTTAATGATATTATGTATCCATTGAATTAAAAGGTTTTGAATATAATAGAGGAATTATTGGCATTTTTGTTAAAAACATTGTATTTTTTTTTTTTCTAAATGATTCTATTGCTATATAACTCAGCTATACTTTAGAACAACATCATTATTTTAGTTCAATAATGGTTATATATCTGTATTTATGTGATATGTTCTGCATATTCTTTTACTTAAGTATCTTTTACTAAAGTCCAAAATAACACTTTTTGCTCCTTTTTTGCCGAAATTTATTAAAAAAATTTCATGTATATATTGGGTTGTCGGGAGGTAATGTTACTCGGGTCTGTGACAACCTTAAGTTAACCTGTGACACGTGTCTCCTGGGTGGTGCTAAATGAGTAACGACTAGAGGCTATGGCTACTTGTCCCGGAAAATGACTGTGCGTAATCCGAGCTTTTAATTGAATATACTACAGTGGAATGCTGGTGGCCTATCTGGCGTTAATTTTCAAGAAAATAAAAAGATTTGTGTAGCGAAGGATGTTGAATTAAAAAGGAACCGAACTGTACAGTATCCTATCCTTCTTGTCTCTTTTAGGATAGCTATACGGGACAAAAATTAAATCATCATATACTATAGAATCATTATCTAACTCTAAAGGAAAAGTCAGGGATGACTGGAAAAAAATTGAGTGGAAAAACTCGCAAAGAGGTTGTTGCCCATTTTAGATTAAGAACTTGACACGACTGCTTGGGTGAACAACTGGCCAAAATATAGGGATTGTGAACTCTGATATAATGTGTTTTATGTAAGACAGTGAAAAGGAATAGGGCCCATCTGCTTGTTTGCTCAGGATTGGACTCTTAACTTACAAAGAAAGGGTGCACTCTTTACTACTGGAGGACTAGAGAAAGCATGTCCTGATCACACGGACTTTTATTAAGGTTCTTCTAGATTTTTTAATTTTTAATTCTTAGAACAACTTTAATTTGTCTTTTAAGGCCTTTTGGTCGTTTTTTTTTTTTTTTTAATTCCTGGTCTTTTTCTTTGTAATTTTGATGTCTTTATATGTTCCTTTTTTATTCCTAAAATGGCCAAATTTGTATGGATTAATTCCAATAAAGCCATAGGTAACAACAACTACAACGTATTGAGTTGTCAAAACTGTAATTTCGATTTTCATCATTTAAAGACATGGTAAAAACAGAACGTACTTTCTTGCCACCTCAATATTTTTATTTTTAATGTTTGTCAACGTTTTATAAGCTAATTTAAGAGTAGCATAAAAAAAAATCCATAAAATATTATGTTAATTTTTTTTTCTCTAATGAATTTTGTTGGTTATCATAATGTCTTTTGGTGCCTAATCACACCAAAACTAATTTCATTAATATGTAGCTGTGTTTGTTAAATAGATAATGCTTTTTTTTATTTCTATCTCAATAAGAAGTTAATACCAATAAAAATAGTTTCTTTGTTCAACAGGTGTATTCAGAAAAATCTTGAAATAGTTATTTGTTAGCGTCTCAGAAAGTAGAACCTCGTTTCTCATGCACAATACCCGCATTTTACTTTCTTTTGGGTTGGCAAGGATGCACTTTAAGTTTTTAAATGGAGAAAATCGAAATTATTTTTTTTTGCCAATCTAATACTAGAGGTACACAACGATGTTTTTTCTTTTCGAATGTAGAAAGGATATTTTCTAAAAATCTGAAGATTTGGGAGATGAGAAAATCTTACCAAAAAAGAGATTAGTATTTTCAGATTGTACACAAATAATAGTGAATAAAAAATAATTGCATGCGTCGATGTTATTATGGTGGAAAAATCTATTTATTTTTTTAATCCACATTATTTTTACTTTCTCTTAATTTTTTTGAAAAGTAAAATACTCTCAAAGAAAATGAAAAATAATGTATAAATTATTTCTCAATACATTATCCATACAAATATGAATAGAATGACATTTGAAAAAAAAATGAATTATAAATGTTATATAAAGATTAATGTCTTTTATATTTTTTATAGATATTTCTTTGTAATTTCTTCATGTAAATGAATTTAAATTTATCTTATAAAATGATTTCTTAAAAGAATTGTCGTAACTTTGAAACTACAGTTATATATAAAAAAAAACTCCGAATATTTTTCTCAATGTTAAATAGATAAATTTATTAGTAAAACATAAATTACTTTTCCATTCTTTTCCTATATTTCAGAATATAAGCCGAGAGTGTTTTTTTTTATTTCAAAAAATTCACCACAGTTCAAAACCTATATGCAAGTACAAATGAAAAAAATCACTGTAGCTTTTATTTATAGTATCGTATATCTGATGTACTTTTGGTACAGTTTGGAACCAGTTTAGTGCTCAGCACATTTCATCAACATCAGATGTTCATTTTGGCGATTATGCAACAAAACAGCAATACAAACGATTTTGAAAGTAAAAACAACTCATTTGAATTAAACGAGTAACTCATCTGATTTGAAATTATTTTTCTTTCATAAACTTAACAATTATAAAATGGTATAAAAATTTGCTTTATTTAGCGAAATTTTTTTTATTTATCACTTGCTTTTTATCTAATGGAAAAGTACCTAAGTTTTTGCGAGATGAGCGGACCCGTATATAAAGCCGACCCCTGTACTTTAGCTTAAAAATTTTCTAAAAATCTCGGCTTATGCATGGAAATATACGGAATATAGATATATAAAAATAAGCGAATGAGTCATCTTATGGGAGTTATATAATCTGATTCTTTACAATGCTGCAGCCTCAATATTTTCCATATATTTATATTTCGTGAATGTTGAGCTTTGCTTTCCTGATACTTTTTAATTTGAGTATTTCTGTAATATTCTGTCCAGATTTTAGTGCTCTAAAAGCTTTAGATTCACTTTTATATTTTAATTCCAAAACTATGCTTGTTATTTGTAGTTTATATATACATAGTACATTATATCTACATAAATACTAAATGTTGTTGTCGTCGTATCCCTTGAAGAATACAAGATAATCAAATATCGTAGTGCTCCCGAATAATATTGCCTATGTTGATTGTCAGCTCGAAGTGTATATTGTCTTCAGAGGCATGGTCCAGACATTGCATAGTGGCTGCAACAGCTGGGCAATCAAAGACATGAGGAACAGAAATCTCAACATCAAGGCAGTTGCTACATATTTGGTATTTTTTAACGCCATCAGCTGAAAATACTTAAAAAAGTACTGAATTTTAAATAAAATTGTAATAAACATTTATCAATTTTAATTAAATAAATCGCATTTTAAACATTCAACGCACTAACAGCTTCTGTAGAGAAACGGCGCATTCAAACAACATCAAACCTTTTATTCTCAGAAAGCCAACAAAATTATTTCAAATATATAAAAGAGCAAAATGTTTCCTATTCAAAACGTGTAATTTGAATTGATTCACTGTCTTCCTTAGAATGACTGGGAAATAGTGCATCATACAATCCTATTAACTTTAACATTTCTGAGCAAAATGTAATTCCATCATTTTCTTTTGTCGGTAGCCGCACGTGCATCTTCGATAATGATAGAGAGCTGAGTGAATTGCGAAAAGTCCATCAAAACTGACCTCAAAATTAATAAAAATTTACCAAATTATATTATAAAAGATGGTTGAAGGAAAACCATTAAAGTGCTGAATAAATTGTACAAGGAATCATCTATATCGCAATGAAATAATTTCCCTACATTCGCCGCCAAAGGTTCCAATTTATTATGACTCCCATTTCATAATTACTCAGAAACGGCAACGGTAACTTCCTACTTTAAAAGAATTTAATGTTTGATTACGGTTGTCTCATTTAATTAATAAATTAAGTAATCAAGTCAGCGTTCACTGTTTACTAGTATATTAAATTATACAAAAGTGACCATACACTTTAAAAATTTATTGAAAAGACTGTAGCCTGGAATTGAATTCGAATTTAAAGTCTAATATTCTTTCACATCATCTCCATGTTATTCTGAATTAAAAAAAAAAAAAAAAAAAAATTTAAATATATAGATTTATTTTTTATTTCATAAATATTAAAATGGAAAGAGGCTGAAAAAAGGCATGTTACAAAGATTGAATAATGAAACATTTATGGATAAACTCATACAGAAAAGGTGGCCAAGTGGCTAGCGTTCTGACCTTTGGTATCCTAGGCTTCAGATTCGAATCCTGGTGGGGGTATGGATGCTTGTGAGTTGTTCGAATTCAGTTTAAACTGTAAGTCCCAGTCTGTTTAGCTCTCGCGTGCACAAATGACAGTAGAGCAACAAAAACCAAACCATACAGAAAATTCCTTTCTTTAAAAAAGTTTTGCATTTGGAGACATTTAAAACACCATTTGGCTTTAATCATGACCGTACGCTTGCTTCCTACAGATCTTAGTCGTACGAAAAGAACGAACAACATTCGAAATTAATTAATTTTCTCCATCGTAGTGGTAAATCATTTTAGAATATGGCTAAATTACTAAACGTATCCTCATTCTACTGTGTAGTATGTGATCAAACGCTCTAAAGTAGGAGGTCAGGTTCAAAAAGAAGGTAATACGGTAAAGATAACTCAACATGATCAGAGTTTTAATGTTAAAAAATTTGTGAAAAATCTAGGTTTTGAATGCTGCTAAAATTTCTACAGAATTACTGAAAAATTCTCTTCTTCAAGTTCATTTAAAACTGCTCAACGAGCAATCTTAGCAGAATTAATAAAGATCTTAGGCTCTCTTCACGAAATTAATGGTAAATAAGAAAAAATGGAATCATGGGAATCATTTTTATTTGCAGATGAAAGCAACTTGAACATTTTGTAGTCTGATGGATGTATTTTTAAGGAGATAAAAAAAGAACTTAATCCCAAGAACTTTGGTAGAAAAACAAAGCATGGTGCACACAGTGTCCTTATGTGTGGTCAGTTTTAGACTTAGTAATATTCATGACATAATAAATCATGCTCTTTATTTAAATATTTTAAAGAATGAAACTTAAAATTATCCATCTAAAATTTGGATATGAGGAACAACTTTGTTTTTGTCAAGATAATGATTCTAAACGCACGGCGCTCAATATTTACCTCTGGTGCCTCTATAATTGTCCACAAATTCCGAAATGTCCACCTCAGTCGCTGGATTTAAACCCATTAGAACATATTTAGAGAGAACGGGAGGTTACAGTTAGAAGACACTATAAAACTAAAAACAATTAGGAGAGAAGAGTAAAGGAACAGCGATGCAAGAATTAGAAAATAAAAAAAAATTAGGAATTTTACTCCCAGATGTTATGGATACTGCAGGGTACTAAATGGTAATATCATAATATAAATTTTTGGTATTGAGTAATTGTTTTTATATCAATACTACAATATATGTACTAATATGCAAAAAATATTTTCTAAGTGTACGAAGATTTTTGTGAGGTATCTTTTTTGTTACTTTTTTTATTATTGATTTAAAAAAAAAATTATTATAGTTTCTTAAAATATTTAATTTAGTTTTATTAAGGAAAATTGACTGATTTTATAAAAAAAATTCTCATTCTGAAATATTTATTTTAATTAATGAGTAGCACAGTATTTCATTGTAATTTGTTAGTGTACGAACACTTTCGCGTGCCCTGTATCTCCATTAGTATTGCGTAACAGTTTTTAATCAAGTCTTTTTAAATATTAAACAATTTTTGAATTCCTTTTTTTGTTTGTTTTTGCGAACGGAAATTCAAAATATGTCATTCAAAACAAATTAAATAAATTATTACATTACCTATTCGTCCATTTTTTTTTAATTTATCGAAATTTTAATGAGGCACGATAATAACGAGAATTTCAAAAATTTAGCACTTAAGTTTTTTTTCAAGTGAATAATTATATTTCTTTTATTAAAAAAATTCATTTGTTACAATATTAATTCAATCTTTTCATAGATTTATTTTTAGTACATATTTTATTTCAAAATATTTGAATTTAAAAACATAAGTATAAAAAAGTGTACTGATTTTTTAGAAGTAATTAAATGCTGACATTAGTAGTACAAATAAATAATAAAATATTTTGATTCTAAAACAATTGCTACAAAATATTTTAATATTACTATTCATGCTTTAATAGTATTTTTACAATACATCTGCTTGCTATAACAATTGAATGCATTTTTTAAGATACTTTAAAATTAAAGTTTTTATTTAATTCAAAAAACAAATTAGAATTTATTCATTTTTTTTCTATGCACCAGATAAATTAAAGTTATAAATAAAAATTGCATTTTTGAGTAAAAATAAAAGTATAGCTTTTAAGTTTTATTGGAAAATACCTACATACCATACATATCTATAGATAGACATAGTTTCTGGTACAATCTGTTTCTATAATAAAAAAAATCAAAAATGCTAACTTTCATGTTTTCACAATTATAATAAACGATATAATAAGATCTCATTCAAGAACTAATCATCTGTTTTCATTAATTTATATCAATTACCTCTTACGATATTTTAAAAAACACATGCTGACCATCCCCTAGCGTTTTTCCTCTGTTCTAACACAGCAAGGCGAAGTATTTTCGATTTTTTTCCTCCAGTTCTCACGCTGTTCTTCGAAAACGAATGGTTGCTCAGTTCTGGAGGCTCCAATGAGGGTCAGCAGGGAATGAAGGCCAAGTTCAGTGCTGCCCAAAATGGGTTACGCATCTCGACTACCAAAGATTCATTAAGAGGTCCCAATGGGGAGATTCCCCTCAGAAAGAGGGATCGTTTCCTTCTCTGTCCCCTTTTTTTTTTCTTCTAAAAGGACAAAGCATCGTTTTACACTTTTCTAATGATTCAGTAATAAAGCAGCCTACGTGCGATAATAAATCTCAGTCAAGTCAAATTCGCAATTTCATTACTTCTGTCTGCTTTGACGTCCTGGTGACCATTTAACTAGTGCTCTGGCCTTCGGTACCACAGGCTCCAGGTCCGAATCCTGGCGTGGGCATGGTTTGTTTGTTAGTGGTACGGAATCCACATTAAACTGTAGATCCCGGTCTAATTAGCCCGAAGTGTACACAAAATGACCGTAGAGCGACAAACTAAAACTAATCTACCTTTTTTTGTCTAGTCAAGTCCGATGTGAAATTCGGTCAGTTAAATATTATCAGTTTATATTTCTATTTTATTTATTTTTTTTTTCTTATTTTATATTTATTTTGGTTTTTATTGTTTTATTGGGCTTTTTATTTTTTACTGTTTAGCAGTTTCAGTGTTTTTTAATTAAATTAAATTAAATTAAAAATTTAATTTTTTAAGAACAATACCCTTAGCTTGACATGGAATCGAATGCATCTCTCAGTTTGTTTACATTTTTGAAATTTTTTGTTTCAATAATGTTCTGTTCAAATAATTAATGTTCCCATGCTAATTATTTATTATTGATTTTATCACAATTTTTTAAAATTTTATTCTTCATAATTTAGGTCCACAAGTTACAGATGCATAAAACACAAAGATTCCTTATGTTTAATTACAGATACAAATTATTACAAATTGCATTATAATTGTTTAAAATACAGTTACAATTTGTTTTAAATTTATACAAACAATTGTACTTTAATATTACGGTTCTATTAATTTAGTATTTGACAATTCACTGTAAGAAATTTAAATTTAAATGAATTATAAATATTTCTAAATATAAGATTACTCATAAATTAAATATAGTTTACGAAATATGATGTTATATTAGTAATGATTAAAATAAATTTTTTAGGATAATAAATTTAATTAAACAGCATTTAATAGATATCATAAAACTTTGACTGAAATTATATTATATTCATAACTTATATACTGTAATTGATATAGTTTTCCTTCAAGGATACTTAATGGGATTTTTTTCTAATAAGTTAATTAAACAGAATGTAAAATTTCGCAGATACAAGAAATTGTTAGACTGAGAGTAAATTTTAAATAAATTTTGCCTTCAGCACAATAATATATTCATTATAATTTCAACAATAAAAGAAAGAGTGATAAAATAATAAAATAAAGAGTGATAAATAACTAAATCGAAAAATATTCAAATATGGTAAACAACACAAATTGTGTTGCAACAATATTTTTTTCTGAGAATTATATAAAATATAGCGAAACTCCAATTTAACAAACCAAAATTTAATAAATTTTTTAAACATTGTGACAAAATGACAAGGGACTTGTTTTTGCCCTCTTGTGATAGTATAATTTAAACAAAATTATTAATTAAAAAAATTCGCATTCAATCACAGCTTTTTTTTTTCCCTGAGCATTTTAATACGCTGAGAAATTTTTCGTTAAATTCTCTCGATTTTAAAATTAAAAACAGATTATACTTTGTATTTTAAAAAAAGAAATTTACATGTAAAAATATATCTGTTTTCTACAGATATTTGAATAAAAAATATTTTTTTATAATATTGTGTAGTATATTGTTTTTTTATAATATTTTTTTTTATTATATATTTTTTTATAATATTGTATTAACAATTTTTGGTTTACGTATATATTATTATTATTATCGGATGGATTATTCATGGGATGTTCGTCCCGCACTGCAGGACACTGAGACATTTTAAAGGAGAACTTTATATGTTTTGATGTGAAAAATATATGAATGTTATCTACCGATATTTGACTTAAAATTATATTTATTTGATAAAATTGTAATAAAAATTTTTTTTATATATATATATATATATATATAATATAGAAAATATATAAAATATATAAATCAAATATATATATATATATAAACAGAAAATTGAAAAAACTGATGAATGAGAAAGATTACAAGAATTGAAAAAATCTGATAACCTCAAGAAGTTACACTACACTGTGCTGCCGCTTAAATTTATGCAAACAAAAGAACTAATCACACATTGGACGTTTATTGTGTATAAAAGCATTAATTTAACTATAGGTATCTGTCATTATGAATGTATACTTTCATTTATTAAAAAGATATTAATGAATTCACTTGTTTATCGACTTTTAGATACTGCAGTATCTACTCCTTTTACAATAAGTTTCTAAAACTAGAACTTTATATTTTAACAAACGAAAAAGAATTTACATTTTAATTTTATTTGTTCAGTTTTATTCTTCCTACCTGGTATGACAATAGTAGTATTACTTTAAAATTTATCTAACATCATACTTACGAATTAAAATATAAATTTATAACGTTTTTTAGAACCTACTTTGCATCTTGATTATATATTTTCTCAATTTGGATGCATTTAAAAATAAATTCTGAATAGACACTAAAAAGATTCAGGTTTTTTTAAATATAATAAATGATGTAAATATGAAACTGCCACTTCCTGAACGAATTTTAAATCGCGTCTTTAATTTACTGAAAATTTTTATTTCAAGAAAATACAAATTGCTCAACAATTAATAATTAAAAAAACACTGACTGAAATAAGTGCCAAATTATTTACTGATTCTTCGAATGTAACAAGGAATTTAAAAATTAGAATATTGAATGTAAAATTATTTTGAGATATTTGATTTAACTATTTCTATTTAAGTGAATTTCTGATTAAAAAAATTATGATTACCAAAAGTTACATAAAGTTATACGTCGATAAAAAAAAAAAAAAAAAAATTACATATTCATTGCAACACCAGAACTTAAACGTTTTAAAGACATATAATGAATTCTAATTGAACATTAATTCTCTTGAACGAATAATTATTCTCTAATGGTTCGTTTTTCATTTTTAATTTTGTTAATTTGAAGTTTTAATAATTTTTGAAGAACTTATAGCTTGCTATTAAGCTTTTTTTCTGGTAAAAAAGGCGATTATCTTAGAATTAAAAATTAATGTTTACATTTTTTGTTGAATTTTCGTATTACTAATGTAATATAAAAATAGGTCAAATCATAAACAAACCCTCTAATTATAGCCATAAAAACTTTTTAATAATTATCATAAAACTTTAATGAAATAAATAAAAAAAAAAAATTCATTCTCATAAAATTGTTATTAACATTTTAGTATTGGGTCCACACAAAAATAATTAGTTTGTAAACTTTAAAAAAGAAAAACTTATTTCAAGCACTGTCTGCATATAAACTAAATAAAGAAATTAAACTATTCAAAATGATTATAAATAAAATTGAATAAAGAGATTGTATTGTCTGTGAGAATGTATAAAAGAAGAATATCGCCAGTCTTTTATTGTCTTGAATGTTGAACTTTAATCCTATTGAAGAGATTGGTTAAGTTAGTGAATGGTGCATCCTATAATGCACGCTTGCAATTTTGAAAGCCCTTCATTTAAAATTCACCATCTGCTCAATTCGGTATTTCCGGACTTTTGCATTGACA
The DNA here is from genome assembly GCA_021605095.1 of Caerostris extrusa. Taxonomy (NCBI): domain Eukaryota; kingdom Metazoa; phylum Arthropoda; class Arachnida; order Araneae; family Araneidae; genus Caerostris; species Caerostris extrusa. Next base: position 211,883 of record BPLR01008546.1, on the reverse strand, counting down.
TCCACAAGAAGTAATCTTTTTGCACGCCCTATTTCCCCAGGAAACCTCAATCTTCCTCAACATATTAATTTAACGTTGACAGATGGATGCACTGCGAATTCTAATCGAGTAATCGAGTATTCTCATTTCATAAGCCAGTGGTTTTTGGACTGTTTAATCAAATATCTGTTATTTAGAATAAAATAGCTTGTTTGATAATCGATCTATTTGAAGGGATTGGGTCAAATAATTTCCAGATGCTTCAGTAAAAAAAAAAAAACATTCAACATTTCGCAATTAGAAATGGTCTGTTACTTTGATTTGAATTAGATAAAACAAAAAAAAAGTTATCAACTGGATAACATGGTGTTGCCACAGCAATCTATAATTTTGCTGTTTTTTTTTTTTTTCCAGTTTTGTGTTTTAAACCCATTTTATTTATTTATTTTTTTTAAATTTTTGTTTATTTTTTATTTGGTTCTACAGATTTTTGTCCTTAATGCATGTCAATGTTTTATAGTATTTAATTTCGTCGCTGTAAGTTAATGCACATTTCGGATTTTGAATCCATTTTTCTGGTATTTTTATTTCTCTTTTCTGATATTACTAATCGAGATGCAAATGAAATGAAATTTTTGTATATCAAATACAATTGTATACTTTTGTTTTTATATAGATTGAAGTACTTCTAATAAACACTTTGTCCACCAGCTACTTTTCGCCTTATCTATGATATTTGTTGCACTATTCTCTCTATCAATCTATTTATTTACTTATCTATTTCTATTTCTATATCTTTCTATTTATACCTCTATCTATCTATCTCACTTTGAAGGATACAACATATCAATACTAGAAGAAAGAAAAAGAAATGAAATTCAAAAATAATTATTTGTTACATCTAATTTTAATAAACGTTGACAACTTACATGATAAAACCATAGCAACATACTCTATTCATAAACCTTAATATGCCTCGCATTCAGTCTCCTAAATACATTATTCATGACGATTATATCGACGTTATATCAACGAAATTTAAAATCTTTTACAAACACGAATATCAAAAAGATGAATGACTAGAACTGTATTGGCAAATCAACAGTAAATTATATGTATCCATACAAAATAGAGAAAAACGGAGTGTTTTTCTTATTTTCCTCAAAATCAAAGTGAAAAACGGAACAAGTTGTGCAGGAAATCAGTAAAATTAAAATAATAATTATAATATCCTGAGGATAATATCAACGAATATATACTCTCAGGATGTTATAAACTATGTATTTCTGCTCACTGGATGATTTTATCCAAATCAAAAACACATCCAGCGATTTATTCCGATAACATGGAGGAGGCAACATTACCTTCCTCTTAGAGTTGGTGAAGCATAGGGCAGGATATATGTCCCTTATATATCTCATATGATATAGGCTGATTATAAAAAACTTCTCGATATATCAACCGGTAGCTATTATACTGTCTCACAGGAACTGAACAGAGTTAGAGTTTAACTGTCGTTTTTGATAAATCTTTGAGGGCATACTTCTAACTACTTTAAACCAAAATTTTGTTCAGTTTATGTGGACAATATGATAGCTAATAGCTCGTATACCAAGAAAGTGTTTTATAATCACTCTGTATATATATATATATATATGCAGTGTCGCCATTGGCACATTGAATGATTTTTCTTTCTCAATTTTTTTTTCCTTTTTAGTGGCATCAGTTGAAAATTCAACGAAAAAAACTTAATGAATTTTTATATTGCAAAAGACGTTTTAATCAAAGTCAACGAAAATACCATCAAACTGGAAAGACTGGAAAAAATGATTTTAATGTTAATATTTAAATAAGTAATTTTTGATTTGTATTATTCAAACTTTTAATGGTCCATTTATATCTTTCTATATAATTATTTTTACTGCCATGCAATTTCCATATGCACATGCATTCTAATTAGATAACTGGGTCTGTAATTCCCTCCCCCAAGCATGAAACTGTTGAATTGTCCTTTCACTTTTGTGATGCAGACCACCAGACTGACTTGTTCAAAGAATATTTCTTATATTTCCCAGTGACATATATTTATTAGCAATTTAATTAATTTTTTTTTACAAATAATTATTAATCATTAACACATTACGCATTTACATTACGTATCAATGTAAAAATTTAATTCAAATATTAAATTAAACTATGGACAATATGTCAACACGACAGTGTGACTTTCTTTATGCTGTTAATAATTAATAAGACTTTAACAAATTGTAACGGTTTCTTTACATTGCATTCTACGATATAAATAGTTTTTTAAGAGGATAAAGGATGAAGTAGTAGAAAAACAATTAATTCAGTAATGACTTGACAATTCTGACAAATGACATCCAAAGAATCCTCTAAATCTCAATGATTCATCTTCCGAAACAATTGTTTCCGATCTGCAGCAGGTTCGTTCCACAAACCTTCTTTCCCGACAAGATTTAGTTTTCTTGTAAGCTTCTTAAATTCTAAAACCGCATGTCATAATAGCCCATAAGGAACTCGTTGAGGTTTGCGATGGCGGAACTCTCACAAGTCAAGATGACTCGCAGAACACCCCGCGAACAGCTCGTCGTCTGGAACGTGTTGGGCGGGAGTCGTTGGAGTGTGTCGGCGGAGAACGTTTGGAGCAGAGACACCTGAACATGTGGGGCACTGGGTTTCTAGACAAACAAAGAAATGAATCACCTCATAAATATTGGCTTTAATACCCGTAAAATTCACTGCGCAAATTTTGTGAGACTTGCAATGTCGCTAATTGACTGAAGTAAAGAGTTTAAAGCGATACTAGGTATAATCTTTAATTGTTTATAGCCTTACATTCATAAATTCTGTTTCATTTCCTTTTTTGCTTCAGCGGTATGATGGATAGAGCGTTTTAAACTTCTGAATTATTATTATTGCTATACCATTCCACACAGCTAATATAGCCCTTTGCAATTTTTGAGAATAATATGGGGGACCACAATTTTGAATAAAAACCCACAAAGAGTGTATATGGTGTTCGCATTTCCTCCTTTACACCTCAAGAATAATGGTTGGGCATTCTGATCACATCATGCACAGGTTGAAGTTCGAATTAGCTGGTGGCGTCTATTGCTGTCACTGCTTTCAGAAGCGATGGAATGATGGCGATGGTGACAATGTGTGCAAAACATAGATAGTCAGGTTGCCTGGTGGTAGTTTTCTGGGGGTTTTCCCCCATACGACATGCAGATGCGGAAAGTTATCCCTGAAAGACTTTTCGGTAAGCACTGTCCTTCACTCAACACTTGTGCGTGGGCAGTTCGTTCTCCATCTTATCATGGTAACGAGGACCACTGATGCTTCACGCCCACCTTTCTAACTGGTAATGAACTACATAGCCCTAGGTACAAGAATGAGTCGAGGTGAAAAGTAAAGGACAGTCTGATTTACAGATTTATCATACCCGCTCCCTTCATAGACACTGAAGCTTTTGTTTCGATATTGCTTGTCGAGATTCGAACATAACACAATTGACTCGGAAACTCAATGAGCCTCCATCAGGTATCACACAACATCCCATCAGACTCAAATATCAAATGCCAATAGCTAGTGGTGTTCACAGATGATCACTTTCTCAAAAACTGAACACGAACCGATGATTTTTGACTTCGATGATCGGCTTCCGAATTTAGAGAAATAGGTTCGAAATTCCACAATTGATGTTTAATTGACAGTTTTCGTGTCTATACCGGGGTTGGGCACAGCAAATCCGTTAACAAAACTTTATTGGGCATGAGTAAGTGGTGAAATGGGTGCAAAACCCTAGATTCCAAGCTTGAGGGTATTCATTATAAATTATCGTAGCAAAATTTGGATGCATTATTGACTTCTTATGATGTTCCCTAGGTAATTATAAATCTACTATAGTTCTACATAGTTATATCATGCGATTCTCTACAACTATTTTCCAACCGCAAAACAAAGTGTTCCACAGTAAGTTTTTATCGAAGAAATTTTACATAGTCTTGCTCACTGTGGTAGGGACAAACAAATCTCACTTCAGGGAACGACAAAACAAACAAATAATAATTTTACAAAGCAAACAATAATTACAATTTACAATTTACTGTTGACTGGGATGTCCTAGTAGAAAGTGGTTTCAGATCTGTGTAATCTTGGTTTGAAATTTTACAAGAGACTAGGAACAGTGACCTATACTGGGCAGAGTATAATAAATCCATAGATAGGAAAGTCCTTTGATTTTACTCGATAGAAGGGAGAAAATGCAAAACACAAGATGCTGAACTTCGCAGTGTTCTTTCAAAATCCTCGTTAATGTAAGTACAGTGTTACAAGTCGACTTTGGTGTACTTTATATAATCTTGTAGTACGTTAAATTGACTTTTAGATCGTATGATCTTATTTTAAACGACTTCTGGTTTAAGGGCTAATTAAAGGACCACATCTACTGATAATAACTCGCAAATTTGCCACGAATGACAGACAGTATAATTTGACCTTCGAATTACAGCGGACTTTATAATTTAACCTGCGTAACACATTTCAGCGAATGTAAAATTTGTGGAGAACCACGAGAAGCGTATAGAACCTCTTTGTATTACATTTTGTGAAACTTCAACGAAGTCTATTAACGATTTTTTTATATTCTTATAAATTTTAGTAGTCTTGACCTAAAGTATTGCAGTTTCCCAAATTTTGTGTCATTATGACCCTTTCCAGGTCATACACATCAGTCTGAGTTAGAGAAGTTTAATAAAATCCTCACTGAGTTTTAAAAAACGCTATAGATAGAATAGAGAAAACTAAGCAAACTTATATTCCAGGCACAATTTATTTTATCTTATGGAAAGTAACATAATTTTACATTTTGTAATCATTATTCCTATCTGACAATAGCCAGCCCTGTTTGCAAACTGATACCAAATTATTTTCATAGTCAGAAAATATCTCCACAATACATCTTTTTTGGTAAAGTCGATGAATTCTCAAAAACTTCATTCATGTAGCTCTTTTTTCCAACAATTTAATAAGCAATAAAACTTTTATTTTACTGATTTTTTTAATGTAATTCCCGATATCCCGTCATACTGTTCTGCAAATCACGTTGTATAATTTAAAGGCTTGTTTAGAATTATGTTCATCAAGAAAAAAAAAGTACAGCAAAGTTCCAAACTTTCTCGAATTAATTTTGCTTTGAGCATTTCACAAATTTTTAGTCTCTCATACGTGCAAACTCTTCCGATTTATTCCGGAAACTCCTGAAATTCGGCTTCTCTCGAGCTCCCTAAATGTAATCCAAAGTTTATCAAAAATCAGGAAATTCCCATAAAAAGGGATTTTTTTTTACAAAATGGGTTAACTGTAACGAAAATTCCTAACGTAACATTGAATTAGCAAAATAATACATTATAAATGAAAAAAACAATAAATAAAAAGCGATCGCATGAAAATATCTCATCTCAAAGCTTAGCATCCAGTGTCCTTGAAATGGTGCGTGGCAGCTTACAGTAGAAGAAAAGAAAATTTCGTAAATGAGCCGTGGCTCGTGTACGAGTTAGGAAAAAAAAGAATTCTACTGTGTCCAAAAAATAAGACCAGTTTTCAATTTAAAATTCCCGGAGCTTATGGAATTTCAATTTTTTTCTTTTTTAGGTTGCTGGCACTGTCCTTGACATCTGTATGAAATTTGACTTCAAAATAATCATTGGTGTTTGAGTTACCCTTGGCTTTGTGAGACGCTAAAGCTGATTCTGGCGATTTTCGAAACGTCTGAATTAATTGAGACCGATTAGAACCTTGCTGAAGATATTGGAATTTCAGAATTCCATTTTAAAAGTGTTTTAGGCCTCAAACACGTCAAATCTCGATTGGTACCGAAAAAAACTGAATGCGCCAGCTCACACTGCATTGATTCTTCGTGACTTTGTCGCCAAAAATGAAACCCATATCCTTCCACAACCATCGTATTCATACCGTGAAACTTCTGGCTATTCCCTAAACTCAAAAGACCACTCCGGGGATACTGTTTTTGAGTTGATTGAAGAGATTCAACGTGAATCGGCTTGCGCTTTGAAGGCCATCCCTGCCGACGACATTTCAGCATGCGTTCAGGATTGGAAAAAACGTTGGCATAAATGCATTGTGTCCGGAGGGGATTACTTTGAAGGCGATGAAATAAATTTGGAAGAATAAATAAAGAGTTTTTGAAATAAAAATAATTGGTCTTACTTTTTAGGCACAGTAGTATGACGATCGTTTTCCCGTCTCGAAACCATACTAAACATATTTCCGAACTTCGTTCCTTCGTTAGCGTGGATTTTGTTTCGTCTCTCAGAGAAATGCTAATATTTATATTGGAAAATTTCAAAACAATTTTTTACTTTTTATTTTATTCTTTATACTTTGTTTATACTTTATTATTAGCTTATTTTTTTTTTTTTGATTATATTATTTTTTATCAACAAAAAAAATTTCTTAGTTTTTTTTCCTTATACAAAAGTCTTTTGATTTTTAATTTCCCAATATGCTGTCTATAGATATGCTTCATAAACAAAGCCATACATGTATGTTTATCACAGAAATTTTTGTGTTACTTGAAACCAGTCAAATTCAAAATCATATAAAAAGGAAACACATAAAAAAAAAGATTCCACAATACACTACTAATATATAGTTCATATATTTTCTGCATATATTTTTTTCTACTAATATTTAGTTCATATATATAGTTTCTTGCTTTCTGTACATGTGTATTTTTAGTACTTTTCACAACTTTTTTGTTTGGTATTTTTTTTTTATAAATCATGGAAAGGATGATGTGAAATATTTGTTGCTTAAATACCATATCATTGAGAATCTTATCCCGATGCGCAGTCACTGTTTTTAGAAACGAGAAGGCTCGATGGCGATTGGGATAAACAGTGTAAAGCACCTCGACATCGATAGTCAGATTGTTGGAGTGTTTCGGGTCTCCCATCCATTTTCTACCATCCGACATACAAGTGCGAGTTAATTGCCCTTACCTTCCCTTCATCACCCATCGGTGGGCTGTTCATAGCATGCATATGTGAAACACGAGAGCCACCGATGCTCAAAAAAAGTTATTTAAAAAAATTCTCTAAAGCGTTTTTGAATTTTCAACTGAGGGAATAGGGTTCTTGAACCAGAAGTGATGCCTGACCAAAAACTTCTGTGTGTACGAGGTCTGCCTATATAAAGTAACAGGACCCTTTGAAATCAACGAGAGTCATATGAAAGCCCGAGGACAATGACTGATGTGCCTGAGCCTGCAGAGCATCTCTACATCGTAGAGTTACGACAGTCGTGATGAGGTGTGTTTGCATTTCACTTCATTTGCCTATAAACTAATAAGTTCTAAAATCGGGCAAGCCTAGGAATTCGAAAATTTTTAATGAAATTAAAACCTGCTCAGTGCTGGTTAGTGGAGGAGACTATAGGGCCCAAATGTGACTGTTTGAGTGTCACAAAAAGGTTTACTGTAGGTCGTGAAGAGATGGAAGGAAAAGTACCCTCTGGGTGGTCGTCACTTTATAGACAGACTTTGTATGTAGGGCATGACTATGATAAATCAACACATCCAATTTTTTGTAAAGCAGCAATTTTCTTTTTTTTTTTTTTTTTTACATTTGAATTTTAGTTTTCTTATTTTGTTTTTGAATTATTATTGAATTTGAATGTTGAATTTGATGTTGTTTGAATTTTATTGATTTTTTTTTTTTTTATTATTGAATTATCATTGTTTCTGAATTACTATTGAATTGTTGAATTATTATTTTTTAAACCAAATAACATTAAAAGGAAAATAAGATTAAAAAAAATAAACGTGGCTAGTACCTCTGACATTATTGATTCACCTTTTTCAGCTTTTAAAAAGGATATTTAACTTTCCATACAATTTGCAGTCGAAACTATACCTACGTTTAAAAAAAAATTTTAATAAAATTAAAAATATTAAAAAATATTTTTTCATATATAAAATTTATTAAAAGTATATTAGCATATATATTTATTATCATGTGTGAACAGGATGTTATCCTGGTTAGGGGTCATGACGTTATCCGAAAATGAGGGCCAAGCAAATAAAAGTCCATTGCAAATTTTGGAGGAAAATGGTACTTTGGGCCCCTTAACTCTTGAAATGCTTCATGAATTTTCTGGAGAATTTGGCTTCTGTTTGAAGTGTTTTGTAGTATGGTTTTGAAGAACTTTTCACGTCTTGGCTTGGTATGTTTAACATTTGTATATCCAATGGTTATATGTACTCGTAGTACTCTGATCAATTCCTTCTTCTTGAAGTTTCCTATTTAGTATCACTTTTGGCATTTTCCGGTGCCTATTGAGCTGTGCTTCTTATTGATTTTGGAATACTTCATTCTCTGTTTATGCCTAGAATTTTCAGCTATTGAACTGCTTCTTATTGTACTTCGAATACTTCATTATTCATTTACGACTACATTTATCTTAGTTTTGTATATGCTTTTAGAGATTCTTGAACAATTCATTCTTCATGAAGTTTTTGATCTGTTCAACATTGTTATATTCAAGTGGCTATTGAATGTGGCCATTCTTATAGCATTCAATGAACTGCTTCATATATCTCTTGAATTATTAAACATTGGCATATTGCTGTGTTTATTCATCTGTTCTCGAATGTTCGCACATGATAAGTTGAAATTTGCCGAGCAGACTTCAGTTTTTTGTGTTCCTTTCTTTCTATGCTTAAATATATGCATAAAATATAAATGAATAATTAGAATGCTTAAACTATCATCTCTTTCTTTATTTTTAAATTTATTTATTTTTTAACATATAAAATTTTTTTCAGTTTGTATTAAATGCATTAAATGCATCAACAATTTCTAAATCACCTTTAATAACGAAGCTTTTTTTTTTATCCTTTAAGTACTGTTTGTTCTCAAAATTAACTCGCTTGACGAATATTTGTTGAAACAGTTTTAAAGAAAGAAAAAAAAAAAAAGGAGAAACAGTTGAGCATCGAGGGCACTGGGTTTCTGGAAAACAGTTCTGGCTGAAAGAAGAAAAAGAAGAATCACTTTTGAAGTATCGATTCGAACTGCTTTAACGAGTCGAAAATAAACGGGTCGGCGGTTGTTCGAGTGCATCCGTTTCACTGCGACCATGACTGCTTTTGGCGAAACGTTATTCTAAAATGGGAGTTCCTTTTTTTTATTTTTATTTTTTTAATCCCGATGTTATGCATAGGGTGTTCTTTTTTGTTTAATATTTTTGTAAACGAGTAACGATAAATAGTTTTGAAACGTTAACGTTTCGTTTTCTATGTCTAGTTGAAAAGAACTTTTTATTTACGATTCATTCTATGGCTGTTGTTTTATGAACAACGTTTCAGTTTTGATAAATGTGTTTTGCCCTGTTAAAATGTATTTGTTTGAAAAAACATTTAAATGAATTTCTACTCGCTTGGGTAAATTAGATGATCCAAATAATTTTTTTTTTTTGATTTTAAATGTGTAAATATGTAAAGAAAAATTTTTTTCACTCGATAATCACTAAATAATTTCAATTATTTTTTTTTTTTTAACAAACGCATATTTCATAATTTAAATTAAATAAAACCGTATTAATAATAATTAATATAAATAATTTAATTAAGAATATAAATTATTAAAATTAATAAATATAATATTATAAATTTAAATGTGTAAATTTATCTGATCGATTTTTCATTAAAACGTAATTTTTACATTATTTGTTATTGTTTTTTTAATGATGATAAGTTTAGTTTGAGATCTTCTGCCCTTACATCAAAAGTTATGTAGCATATTCAGCTTTGTCCAAGGCAACACATATATAATATATTCAGTGTTGCAGAAAGGTTCATTACATTAAATGTGCATCACTGGATTTATATTTTGTGATCACAATTGTATATGACAACAAGTATGGAATTGGATGTATTCGCATCCCACATCCTACCTATTCTTGTTCTATTAGACTTTCTGATCTACGGATTTATCCTGTTAATTATCATCTAACATACAAGTGCGACATCATTTGTAGGATTTTGAACAAAACTTTCTTAATTGGCAGACCAATTACGTAATGAATTACGTCTAACCCGTACATAACTATCGTTAAAAGAAAGATTTTTTAAACTATAATTTCAATCTGAATGAATGTCTTCTTCTAAAATAAATAAATTAAATTACTAAAACTTTGAATGAAATTGAGTTTTCAGATGTTTTTGTAAATATCTCATTGCATACCCTTGATAATACATTTACTATATATTTGATTTTCGTGGCGAATGACTTTAGATTAAATTCCACATTTAAGAAACAGTGATGTGCATTTTGTAATAGCTCGTAGTGTCCCGATAAATGAAGCCGAACCTATCTATATCGTGTCTTTTTCACGGATGTACGATAAATTCGTAGGTCAGAAGGTTTTTCCATTGGGCTGGAGAAAATGCAAACTCTAACGCTCCAGTGGCCCTTCTTGGGAGTATTCTTCTAAACTGTGGTAACAAAATTGGGTACTTACGTATTAAAGGTACCTTGGCGACAGACTTGGCGGTTTTTAAAATCTTTATTATTTGGAATAAAAATATTTTGAAAGCGTTTTGATTTTAAATGAAGTGTTTCATATATATTTTATTATTTGGAACAAAAATTTTAAGTGTAGATTGGCCCCAAATCTATAGCTGCGCTTTGTGCTCTTTATTGGCGCAACTGTCGCCAAGGTACCGTTCATATAAGTACCCAAAATTGCGTATGGAGTTCTGCCTTTTAAGTAGCATTGAATCTACTATATTCCTGTAGTTCTATTTTCTTGGCGTTTGGAAACATCTACGAGGGTAACATTTGTTTAAACATGCCTGTGGGACTGTATGGCCGAGTGTTTAAGGCTCTTGCGCTCGGTGACACAGGTTACGCATTCGAATCCCGGCGGTGCCATGAATGTTTGTAGTGGTTCGGAATCCATTTTAAGCAGTAGGTGCCTGTCTCATTTGACTGTAAGAGCATCACGAAGCCAAGCCAGACTTCTACCTACGGGTGTCCCCATTCCTTTCCCTTCAACCCTGAATCCATTCGGGTTCGTGGGTTTGGTCTAGAGGTCTGCCAAGTGGGATAAGTATATGTATGCTATTAAATGCCTAGCTACATTGGATTGACAGATTCCGTCTGGATATAAATTTGCAATTAGAAGTCATATACATGATATGGCAAAAGTCATGAAATCAGAAGTTTTACCATATACATGATATGGCAAAAGTTCGTGTCCAGAATTGTTCGTAGATCGAAATTTGAACTCAGTTTTCGTAATAAGGGATAAGAACCAATGAAACCATAATATGAATCATCTTCAATGGTGCGTCTGTGAAGATAATTCAATCACCGATTGTGCGGGAAATTGACAAGAGCTCAAATGACAGATTCAAACAGAACAACGCAATCGAGAAGAAAGTTTAAGGAAGAGGAGTTTAATTCCAATAAAAATAATTTTAATCTTTATTAATTAAACCTATAAATCACATAATATTGCTTGAAAAAATCTCAATAATAACTATTAAGCTTTTTTCTTACAAGACTGTTTTGCTTCCGCGGTGCTTCTAAGTAGCACCTCTAACAAGTAATCGATTCGTCCACTTTTAAAACGGATGTTTAACTTTCCATACAATCGATGGCTTTCTAGCTGTGAATCATAAAAAAAAAATTTTCTAGGTCAACATGCCGTCTGAAATAAAGTGACTGAAACAGAGAGCCTTCGAAGATGATTACCCTCAGGGGTTCGTTCTGAATCATCTTTGTGTTCTCCTAAGAATTCAAAATATTTAGGTCCAAAATCACCTTCTGATTCAGTAGATAGTTTGGAAACAAAACCTGGGGCTATCCATTATGCTGCGGTTTCATTGTATTGGAGCATTAACAGCAGCAAGAACCTAAGCTTTGTATTGGGCATGACATTAATGCACTGATAAACATCAGAATTTCATTGTAATTATTGCTGTTTTAATTGCAATTTTGTTATGAGGGTTGTTAATTCTGTTACATGAGGGATAATTTAATTGTAATCATGCTGCGTGAGGGAAAGTTTAGTTACAATTACATTGCGCGATGGACAGTTGTAATTACGTTGCACAATGAATAGTTTATGATCGGCGAGGGATAGCTTAATTGTAATGATGTTGCGTGTGGGATAATACAGTTGTGATTATGATGCCCGAGGGATAGTTTAGTTACAACTATGTTGCTCGATGGATAGTTCAGTTGAAATTACATTGCACAATGAATAGTTTATGATCGGCGAGGGATAGCTTAATTGTAATGATGTTGCGTGTGGGATAATACAGTTGTGATTATGATGCCCGAGGGATAGCTTAATTGTAATGATGTTGCGTGTGGGACAATACAGTTGTGATTATGATGCCCGAGGGATAGTTTAGTTACAACTATGTTGCTCGATGGATAGTTCAGTTGTAATTACGTTGCGCAATGGCTAGTTTATGATGCACTTGGGATAGTTCATAGTAAATTGTAATGATGTTGCGTGAGGAATAGTTTAGTTGTAATTATGATGTTCAATGGATATTTGTAATTCTAACTAATAATTACAAATATCCATTGAACAAAATTATCTCCAACCTTATATTCATTTACAAATATTCATCAACATCTTCTTTATAGTGCCCTTCGTGTTTCAAGTTAACCTGTGTTAATTCTGACTACCACGCTGGACCATAATATAACTTAATGCTGGACCATAATATGACACTATTATCGCCTGTACACTCAATTGCGCTTTAATGACCTTTTAACTTTGTCTTTATACTAGGCCAAAATAAATTTAATCCTACTGTGGGTCTATAATTCGTGGAAGGGCGAAGGCTCTTAATTTAAAGAAAGGGGTGCATTTCTAAAATCGGTTCTCAGGTTTTACTCATTGTTTTTCATTTCTTTTAAATTTTACTCTTTACTAGACTTTGTATGTGGCCATTTTAATCACCAAGGAATGTTGTATTATCTACAGAAATAAGTAAATACCCAAAGGTTGGTAACGAACAAGTTATGTAATTTTAAAGTCCTTCAATTTTTCAGCGGTCACTTGTACTTGCCACGAATAGAAAAAAAAATCCCGTATGTTTTGATAATTTCAAATTCGCATCGGGTGATCATAACATTTAATTCATTTGTGATCGGGTTGATATATATTGTTTTTCATAAATCCATTTCTTTGTAAATTAACAAAATTACTTTCAATTTAAAATGCATCTTTCTCTCTGCTTTGTAACTATATCGCTATATTTTGTTCTGCCATTATGCATATTTAATTTTTTTTTTTGCAATTTTTTTTTCTCCAAATTGTATTGTGTATGAGTTTATTCATTGCATTTTTATGCTATCAGTACAAGAGTATGGGAATATAAAGCAAGTTTTGGAAGTATAAAACAACAAATTATTCACTGGAAGTAAAAACAAGTCTTGACCCACATTTTAAATCTAATATTTAATTACATTTGAACAGGAAGTTTCTAGATTTTAAATGCTATACGTCTAACAAAGTAAATTTAATTTCATGGAGCTGGCACACAATTAGTATCCAGTCGCGATCAAGTTTTAGAAATATTACAATACATTTCCATCCACGATAACAGAAATTTTAATTAACACCTCAATTGCTTCTTACGTGTTCATTCATTATCTGTTACGTATTGTAAGATTTTTATCTCTCCTATAATTCATGTCTCATTCATTGTTTGTTGCCATGACAACTCACTCTCGCAAGTAACGGTTACTAGCGTGCTTTTTCCATTCATAAATTTTAACAAAGCGACCTGATCTTATCCAGGTCAGTCTTGATACAGTTTGAACACAGCAAAATGGCGTGTGACCACCGTAGCTCTGAAAGATTCACAATGGAGAAGATCTTCGAATAGTTCGCGTGCAAAAAAAACATTTCCGAACGTTTTGGTTCCTCTCTGAACAATAAACTAAAAGGATGTTTGGATTTTTTTTTCTTTTTTATGAATTTGAAATCGTTGAAGGAACTTTTTTTTTTTATTTTGCATTTCTTTTCACTTTCAATTTCGATCTATTATCCGCGTCAGATACAATGATTTTAAATTGGGTATCACCAGGGCCGGATTTAGATGAAAAGAGGCCCTAGGCTATTCCACTTATGTGGCCCTTTCACCTCCCATTTCTAAATTTGTAAATTACGTGAGAGATAATAAAATACGTTCATTACTGTGATATATATATCAATATGTTAAATGAAACATGTTGTGATGGGTACTAACCTTTATAAAAAATGTGGCCCAGATAATAAATAAAAAAAAAGTCCAGAACACTTATTTGGACATTTATTCTCAGCACCCTAGATAGTACTTGTAACAATAACTAATCAAACATAACACACAACATTTACAAAGAAACAAAATTCAATAATAAAAATCTTTTTGCCCACTAAAATAAAATATGCAATAAAAATTATCATATTTTCTATCAAATAACTGTACGTATGAACTCTACTTTGGTGCAATCTAGTCTATACAAACGATCAGACCCAATGAGCCGAACGCGTAGATCTTAACCAATATATTTTTGGGTTTATTAGTCATATGCGTAGAATATTTCCTTATTTTCGATTCAGTGTTTTAGTGTTTACTGTTTTTAGAATAGTGTAATTCTAATTTTGCTAACAATTTGAACGTAGCCCCCTCTTGATCTTCAGGCCCTAGGCAGAAGCCTGGTTAACCTATAGGAAAATCCGGCCCTGCCTATCATAAAAAAAGACAACATTTAAAACTTCAGATGAACAATGGAACAAAAAAAAATACGCGAGGGATCTGGTTCATTTAAATGGCATCGAACCAACTCATCAATAGAAAAGAAGAAATACTAATTTCACGATTTCGCACCAAAACTTATTTTTATTATACATTTTTTAAAAGTTAAGACATGAATAAATTTTGTTTTCGCATCAAGCAAGCATATCATTTCATAAAATACTTAATTTCTTATACTTTTATCAAAAGTGCCACATATTCTCAATACATTTTTTGATTAAGCAATAGGACTTTTGTATTTTCACTACCCGTTTACTATGGCATCAAGAAAAAGAAGAATGTTAGAATTATTAAACTAAACCTCAGAATACATGAATATGATACAGAAACGAGAACTTGATTTATTTTATCTCTTTGTTACAATTTAACAGGCAAAAGTTTGTTGTGCACTCTTTCTATTAAAATACTTCTCACTGAGTGTTTTTAACAAATTAAGTAGAATACAGAGTTTTAAAAGGGACAAAAAGGATCTGATTTTGTTTTCATAAATACTGTAAATTCATAAATGTGTAGCGATTCTAATTAAATATCTTCAGCATCATATAGAGTGCGGTAAAAAAGCAAAGGATCAACATCATAACCACATAACCACCTATAAATAAGCAACCCTTATTTTTTTATGAACTACGAACACGAACTACGAACTACTAAAATTCTCTATTGAGAATTTTAGTGCACTGTTATAATTCCCTAAACCAAGAAATAACATGAAACAACACGCATTTTATATTAAATTTCAATAATAGATCCATTTGTCATTGTTGAATAATAAGATTTTCATATCCTAGCATTGATTTCAATGACAGCAAAATATCCAATAAAAGGGAAAGGATTTAATTTGTTGATAGAGCTGAAGTAGCCTGCACACAGTTGTAGAACTGATAGGAAGCTCAGTTCGAAATCCTGTAAGTGAAACCGAACTAAACAACGTGTTTAAAGCGTCTACCATCGAATCAGCATACGACCTGGAAATATGAGGAAGTTATATCTAAAGGTCCACCCATAGGGCAATGCCCACCCTTCATAACCTATCGGTAGTTGTTCGAGAAATATAAGTGTGGAACATATACAGATATTTCACACAAATAATTAAATCGGAATGTTCGAAATGGCATGGCATTTTAAGGTAATTTATTGCAATGTGTTCTCATTCCGATATGATTTCTCCTTTTCAGGTTGCTCCTCTATCTCCTTCTGCCCGTGGTATCCAGCCTGAGTCCCGGCATCCACCGTCTGCAGGGGCCCTCGGAAGGGAGGGCCCCCACCCTGCCTTTCGACACCAACATCGCACTCAATCTGCTCAACTTCGCGCAGCAATTGCTAGTGAGTCAGCAACAATGACTACAATAGCGGTTCAATGCAGCATAGAGATATGTAATCAACAAAATGCAATTACCATCTCACTTTAAGCTAAGAATTTTAATACGAAATATGAACCGGTAATGAAATTCACAACTAAAGTTCGTATTCTCGCTGTCTTTTTCCCAAAATTACAGCTTATTTATTTGTTTATAATTATGAAATACAAAAGAGGAAAAAAGGTCTTTACTGTGAAGTGACGAATTCTACTGTCTCGATATATTTCTAAAATTTAAATCTTTTTCTTACTACTATATACAATACCAAAGGCCAAGAGTCCATAGGAGTTGGAGAATGGTGAAGTTCTTGTGCAAATAAAATGGATGTATGAAATATGGAAGACTTAAACTGTTCAAAGTGCCAAATTTATTTTAATTCTTTTCACGTTACCAAGTTATTCAAAAACATGAATAATGTTAACCAAAAAAATATTGTTCGATCAAATAATTTTTCTAGTTTTTTTCTGATTCTATCAAAGAATTTTTAAAAACTAAACTTTAAAAAAAATATATTTGTTTTGGGATATTTAACGAATGTTGGCCATTTTTTCAGCCAGATGTCATAAGCTCAGTGGTTTTCTTAAAGGCAATATTCACTACTTTGCAGTTGAATTCTGATCAGCTAAAGCGATAGATTTTTCAAGTATTCCTTCCTGAAATGAGACCTTCAAAGCTGAGTGAAAACCTGCCATGTCACCAAATCGGCGAATGATTTACATGATGGTCTTGGACTTTCTTCGGGTATTTGGATTCATGGACCTAGTCTAGCCCCGCTGGACTTTGGGGATAGGCGAAGAAGAAGAAGATAATTTACAAAATATAGTACGATATTTGTCTATATTTTGTAAATCATTCGCCGATATCTATCTAATAAAAATGACAACTTGATCCATCATTACATTACTATAAGTTTGTTCGTTTGGCGTGATTTTATCATCTCCAAGAGATGATTTATACTAGAAGTGTACCATTTACTTGTATGCGTAGTGCTACTCATTTGTATATCCTCCCATGAGCCTCGTGCAAATTGCAAAGCGATTGTAAATATTTTTCATATCATTGTATTTTGAATGGTATATAATTCATTGGTTTTATAAGAGGTTTCTGTTCTCACCTGATTACTTTTGTGTGCTTACAGCGGCGCCCCGTACCTGCTACTACCAGGGCAACAGCTACTCGTGCGGCCTGAGCATCGGCTGCTGGCTCCAGGGAAAACGGTCCATGGACCTCTGCAGCGGAGGGGTCGTCTGGTCGTGCTGCGTGCCGAAGAACGCGGAGCCCAACAAGGTGGCCATCGTCAAGTCCGCAAGTGAGCCATCTCCTTTTCTTCTACCTTAACCCATTTGACCTTCACTTTACTCAACACTCACAGTGACTGTAAATGAATGAAACTTGACTTTCGGTCAGTAAGAAATCAAAGTCGCTTAAAATATAAACTTATTGAAGATATAAAAATTGCTTGTTCGTCTTTCTAACCTTTCGGAATGTCATTAAAAAGTTTCAAATTCAGATAATTCCTTATATAACGAGGTCGTTTTAAGCGAATTTCTGTTCAGCGAAACAAAAAAAAAAAAAAAAAGTGACACAAAAGCTAAGATTAAGCTCTAGAAGTCATAAATGAAAATATAGTGGTATCTCAGTATACGTCCGCTTTGAAATAAGTCCAACTTTGTATAAGTCCTACTTGGACGCGAAAAATTTTGTTTGGAGAACAACTTGCTTGCGTCAAAATGTTTGCTATGCAACCTTTGTTTGAGTACGACTCGCGTACATTAAAATTTTTGGTATATGATCTTTATTTCAAGTACGACTAGCATGCATTTAAAACTTCGTTTGGTATACGGTCTCTGTTTAGAATATGACTCACATGCATTAAAGTCTTTGTTTGGTACACGACCTTTGTTGAGGTACAACTCGCGTGAATTAAAATCTTTGTTTGATCTGCAACTTTTGCTTGGAGCACGACTTGCTTATATTAAAACCTTTGTTTGAGTACAATTCGCGTGCATTAGAATCTTTGTTTGGAATACGACCTTTGTGTTTGAAGTACGACACGCGTGAATTAAAATATATGGATGTCAAAATGTTTTTTTCAGGAAATGCCCTTCTAGCAAAGCCGAAACAAACCGTAATATCATTGTTTGGATTGACCAAACTATGTCACGCTTCTGAAACAACCCGAGGAAAATCAGAAGTAACATTCTTTGGACAGATTTTTAGTAAACCTCAAATCTGGTGATCCTCAACATAATCAATTCGTCAATTTGAAAAATTCGTTTTATGTATGCCCAAGGATATGGGACAGATTAAAGACCTATACCGAATAATGACGTATACCACAGTAATAGTTTTTCTTCTTAAAACTTACATGTGTTTATTCAACCAATAAGTCAAGAATGTTGTATAACTCTTTTTTTTTGTCATTTCTTCAAATCGACATTGAACGTTCAAGAACATTCCAAAATTTATATATTTAATTCAGCTGAAATTAAGCCCGTGTTAGTTGCAATATCCAATAGATTCACCTACCGGAATAACTCTTCTTTTGATCAATTTGTTTTCAAAGTCAGGGACAGTTGACATAATTTTTTTTTATATAACTGTCCTGGAAAACTCAATGATGAGTGAGTATTTTGTATACAGACATTTTGAGATTCACGTTTGATTTCATACATACATATTAGGCATAAAAACATATTTTAAAAATTTATAAATAGTTAACAGTAATGTTTTTCTTAAGACACAAGATGAATGTAACTTACGATTTAATTTATTTCCTTTGGAGTCATTACTCTAAATAGTTCTAAATAAATCTATAAAAAATAATAATTGAATTTATTTTAATATGTAAATTTTTTTTTTTCATTGGTCTTGTGTGTTTTTGAGAAAAAAATCTTTACATTATATTTTTTATGAGTTAAATAGTAGATAACATGTATATTTAAAAGTTAAATAATTTCATTTTATCAAATTTTGTCAATTGTCATTTTTGTTGTTTAAAATACGCAGAGTTATGCAATATTTAGAAAAATATGATTTATTTCAGTTTACAAGTTTCATATTTGTTATATAATTGTATAGGTATTTAAAATTAGAGCATGTTATAAATTTGTTTTATTTGGAATAAAGAGAATATTTACTGTTAACTCATAATGCTGTCTAATAGGCAATTGGCTAAAGCACTGGCCTTTGGTACCATAGGGTTCGAATCCTGGCAGGGGCATGGCTGTTTATTAGTGGTTCGGAATCTATGTAGGTCCCGGTCTAATTAGCATAAAGTGTGCAACAAAATGACCATAAATCAATAAACCAAACCTGAATTACAATACATTGCTAATGCTTTAAATATGTATCGTGGAAATTAATATCGAATTTATAGTATTGAGGAAAATTAATTCTTTAAAAGGAACCGGCAAAAAATAAATAAATAAATTCCTGTCAAAAATTAAAGATTAAAACATTTACATTGATTAATTGTGATACCAATCCAGAATCTCATGTAAAAGACTACAAGTTGTTGAACATTTTCCCATTTCCCATTTGAAATCCGACAGCTCAGAAATCTAAATTTATCCAGAATAAATTTGTCAAAGAAAATTATTTTTGTGGAATCTTGCGTTTATTTTTTATCTTTATTTGCTCTGTATCTTCATTGGATATATCTATGTGAAAGGTTATTTTTATTTTTATCTTAATGCCTTCATACATATATTTTTAATTTTTGTCATTATTTAAAGTAAAATATGTTATTTTTAATGATATTCTAACATCAAAATGGCTCTTCATGTTCCAAAAAATGTTATGTCAATTTAAGATATCTAATGCTAATTTTAAAAAAAATTGTATAAATGCGAATCGTTAGAAATTACGGCAATTGTTATTTAGTAATTACGAATTATTGATTAATAATAATTGCTTAATAATTATTAGTTATTGATCGATTATTTAATTGCATGAATAATACTATTGGATAGTCAAAAAAATTAGAGTTATTTATTTACTATAATTTTGGATTTACGGTAATTTAAAAATAATTTGTTAAATTTTCTTTTTAAGAAATAGTCGAAAATTACCTTATATGTTTCTAAATCATCCAATGAAATTAATTTTAAGGAATAAGTTGAGCCTTTTAGTAAAATAAAAAAAAGAAAAGGAATAAATTTGAGCTTTAAATTTGTAAGAAATGTGTTACTATGCGTAGCGGGTGATTCATGTTCTTGTATGGATTGGTATTACTTTAAAATCGTGTGTCTTTCTTTGAAGCTTGTGGAAAACGTATATCAGAGACTCAAAAATTGTTGGCGGAGAAAACACAACGTTTGGAAACCAACCTTGGCATGTAAGTTGTGCTTCTATGTGTTTTGCATGTTTGCCTTTCTTTTATTTTCTGTATGATATTTTTTACTGTTCTTTCTTTTTACAATATGTACTTTTATTCAAGTGCTTTTTTTTTAATTGAACTGGTACTATTGTTGTAATAATCTGTGTTTATCCATCTGAAAAATTAATGATTTATTTTATTTTATTGAAAAATTGTATTTTGGATTTTTATTATGGACGTTGAACTAATTTGTAAAAATGTTTTTAAGGATTTATTAAAGATTACTAGAAAAACCTCCGAAATGAGTTTATATAAAAAAAAATTATTTAATTTTCGATCCAGTATGAGATTTAACTTATTTATCTTATTTTGAATAACAATACATGAATAAACACAATAAAGTATTAAAGAAGTTTTTATCATTTTTAAATTACATAAAAATATGTCGTTACCCTTTTTGACAGCATACAAAATGTGTGACAAATTGTTGCCACTTTAATTGGAAGTAATCAGAATATTTCATTATTGATTATTATGTCCAAAATGAATAAAATTTGAGAGCATCTTATAAAATTTGGTGAAAAATATTTTTATTAAATATTTTATACAAAATAAGCAAAATTATTTACTTCAAATCATTATAACATTCTATATTGGCTATGTCAATAAAATTGGCATAGCCAATTAAGAATCATCAGTTAAGTGCATCAGTTAAGAAAAAAAGTATAGTAAAAATTTAGTAATAACTTCATTTTAGTAAGTATTTAGATTTTAGTGTGTGTGTGTGCAATTCATACATTCAATTTTTTTATCCTGTTCAAGGGGGTGGCCAATACAAATAATCTTGCTAGGGCCACTTTGAAATGCATCCTAACTCCACGGGCCGCATATAAAATTATATATCCCCCATATTAGATTTAGACCCACTATAGACATTTTTTGAGTGAAAAATTGAAGCATAATGAGTTATTATTATTGTGTCCAATATTATTTTTACATGTATACATAGATAATATAATAATAATGATACAAAAAAAAAAAAAAAAAAATGAAATCATTAGAAAATATTTATTTTGCTAATGCGTTATTTGTTTCTCCACTTTTTCACTTAGCTTTTGCAAATCGATGCTGGCGTATCTGAGTTTGCTGAATATAATTTAATTATTCTGCGAACTCATAACTGTAAACTCATCAATAAAACAGGCAATATCTGCATATATCCGCAAGAATATTATTTTAAAAATCAAAGTAATTTTTTTCTCATAATTTCAATGGTTATTTTAATACATTGTTTTTCACTACTTTGGACATTATAAAATAAATATATTTTGTAAAAGTGTGAAAAATCTCACGGGCCGGAAAATGTTCAAGGTCCGTATGTGACCCGCGGGTTGGCCACCCTATCCAAGACAGCTTCAAATTTTTTACATTTAATTTATCCCATAATACAAATAAAAATTTCATTTCATTTAATCCTATTAATTTTATTGCAATATTAGTAATGCTATTAATAGAATTATTAATTTAACCCTGTTTTATTATACTATTAAGCAGATTATCTTATTTAATTATTTTACTGTGTCCCTTTTTATTTTATAAGTTTAAAAGAGTAAAAAATGGGTACAAAATAGCTTTATTGCTTAATAAATAGTTCAACAAAGTATTACAAAATTCAAAATTGTTCAAATTCTTCTATTATTCGAAGATTTTAATTTTTCTTCAGTTTATAAATTTCAGTGAAAAAATTTCTTACTTTATATAAAAAAAAACTTTTTCCTCCAACATAGCATTTAACATTTTTAAAGTAATATTTCAATTGCATATTTATGTTGTCCATCTAATTTTCAAATCAGTTAAAATGATTATTAAACAGATTAAAATCGTACGCTACAAAACAGGAATAACATGATGCCTAATTAAAATTCATTTCAGTTTCACAACGCCATCTAATGAGTAAAAGAACCACATATTTCGCTTTAAAGTTCTCAGTTGAAGCTTCGAAAACAAGCTATTTCATCAATAAAATATAATCTTGACATAATAAAAAAATATTTTACTAAATTAAAAAAATTCTTAAGATTAAAAAAAACTTTAATATTAAATAAAAATGTACAAAGAAACTAATAACATTTGTGTTTTCAGTACAAAACATGTATCAATTCAGATAAATAAACAAATCTTTTTGTTTTTTTTATGAAAACAATTACAACTTTTTTTTTTTTTGTCTTTCCAGGTCGGTGTAATAAAGAGGGCGCTGATGTCGCAGAAGATCGCCTGCGGTGGTGCACTCATTCATGAGAAGTGGGTCATCACAGCTGCTCATTGTGTTTACAAGTGAGGGCGCTTTCATTACCAACTACTCTTGTAAACAAATAAAAAGATTTTAATTATATTCGTGAAGAGTTAAAATAAATGAATAGTTTAAAAAAAAAAAAACACGCTTTTAGAATTAATCAAACTAAAAGTAAAAAATAATTGTTAACATAAGAATAAAATGACTGACGAGAAAATGAATGTCACTGTTTTAAAAGCGTGGGGTGCTCGATATCAATCGTTATCATTTTTCACTAGTTTCATTCCGAAATGTAGAGTTAGTTTAAAAATGTCGTACAAAAGCACCCCATGCTTTTAGAACAGTGACATTCATTTTCTCGTCAGTCATTTTATTCTTATGCTAACAATTATTTTTTTTACTTTTAGTTTGATTAACTCTAAAAGCGTGTTTTTTAGTTTTTTAAACTATTCATTTATTTTTTACTTTTAGTTTGATTAACTCTAAAAGCGTGTTTTTTAGTGTTTTTAAACTATAATATTTAAATGAGGTCCCTGTATGGAGAAGTGGAACTATAGTTCTTACAATAATGTAATTGTGAGTAAAACAAAGGCTATCGCTAGGGCAACATCGAGCCCAAAGTCAGTTACAAACAAACAAACATACAGGTGAAACTAATATAATAGCGTAACAGAATCAACTGTTTTCTTTCTGAAAGATGCCTGTAAATGTTTCTTTTGCAAAATAGTGTATATGAGGATCTCCAGTTACAAACAAAAACAAACATACAAACATATAAACACATAAGATACAAACATAAAAATAAAAGCGTATTAAAAAAATTAACTCCGCGTTCTTTTAGAATATAATTCACCATAAAAGTATGACCGACAGGTAAATGGCATCAGAAGAAAATCGTTTTATGGCCATTATCGTTCTATTTTTTTCTTCCTTACGTTTTATTCTGTAAATTGAAATAAAAGTCTTAAAAATTAGAACACTAACAATACAGAATATTTTGAATAAAATTATTTATCCTTAATAGTTTCAAGTTTTCCTGCCTCATTTATCGCATAATACAAATAAAGATTTCTTTTTCAATTAATCTTATAATACTTATTAATAAGTATTATGTTCATAATCATAAGACTTTAAAAATGATATATTTTTTTTTATCAAACCAAGAATATTGATATTTAGTATATTTAAAATTATATCTTTTATGAATCTAAATTGTTGCATGTATTTTTATAATTTGGTAAATGTATTATTATTATTATTATTATAACACGGGATTAATATACAACAATTTGGTGAAAATGTAAATACTTTTGAATTAACACATTCTTTGGTTCATATTAATTAACAATGCTTGACTTAGAAATTCTTCAATGTTCTATTTATGGAATAGCCAGGGCCGGATTTAGATGAAAAGAGGCCCTAGGCTATTCCACTTAAGAGGCCCTTTCACCTCCCATTTTTAAGTTTGTAAAATACTTATTATGTTTGTTTATTCTTCGTATGTGTAGAATTTTTCCTTATTTTTGATTCAGTGTTTTAGTGTTGATTGTTTTTAGAATAGTGTAATTCTAATTTTGATAACAATCTGAATGTAGGCCCCTCATGATCTTGAAGCCATGGACACAAGACTAGTCAGCTTATAGGAAAATTCGGCCCTGGGAATAACTTGTTTCAGTCAATTTTTATATCTCAGATCCATAAACAGGAAATTATTAATCAAAGGAAATGTGAGCTAAGTCAAAATTTTAATTTCTTTCTGCTTAACTAAATCTGCGTTTTTATTTTATTATATATATAATCATATGTGAACATGATGTTGTCCTGGTTAGGGGTCCGTGACGTTATCCGAAAATGAGAGTCAAGCAAATAAAACTCCTTAACAAAATTTGGCGGAAAGTGATACTTGGGCCCCTTAACTCTTGAAATGATTCATGAATAACGTTAGTCTTCAGGAATTTTCTGGAGAATTTGACTTTTGTTTGAAGTGTTTTGTAGTAGGATTTTGAATCCCTTTTCATGTTTTGGGTTGGATTTTAAACATTTGTATATCCAATGACTATAAGTACTTGTAGTACGTTGATCAATTCTTTCTTTTTTTGAGATTTCATATTTATGACTTTTGGCATTTTCCCATGCCTATTGTGCTGTATAGTGCTTCTTGTTGTATTTGGAATACTTCCTTCTTCATTTATGCCTAGAATTTTCAAACTTTGATACATTCTTTTGGCTATTGAATGTTATAGTGTTCCTTGAAGAATTTGGAATACTTCCTTCTTCATTTACGATAACATTTATCTTACTTTTATATATTCTTTTTAGAGATTCTTGAGCAATTTATTCTCCGTGAAGTTCTTGATCTATTCAACATTGCTATATTCATGTGGCTATTGTCTTTGGCCATTCTTGTAGTATTCCGATCAAGTGCTTCATATATCTCTTGCATTGGTATATTTCCGAGTTTATACATCCGTTCTATAATGTTCATACATGGTAAGTTGAAATTTGCCGAGCAGATTTCAGTCCTTTTTTTTTTTTTTTTCTTCTAAATTCGTTGCTAAAATTCAACAGGAAAACAATGGGAGATGGATTAAATACTTTAAAAAATATGTGCTTACGTTCGTTTCGCTCATTCTGCAATTCTGTTTTTTTATTGAAGGACGCCGGCGACGACTCTGCGTGTCCGGGTGGGCGAGTACAACATCCGGGAGATCTCGGAGGCCTTCCCCCACGAAGAGTACAGCGTGAAGCGGAAAGTGCTGAACGAGGACTACGAGCCCGCCACCTACCGGCACGACATTGCACTGCTGGAACTGTCCCACCCCGTCGTGTACCGGAAGCACATTGTGCCCATCTGCCTGCCCGAGCGCTCGGACAACTTCACGGGCAGGCTGGCCACAGTCACTGGATGGGGGAGGACCAGCTATGGTCAGTATCTACTCGGTCCCTCTGTCAAATGATTAATACAAGTACCATGTAATCCAATTATTTGGCGACAATGTTAAATTGTCAAACAAAATGACTGTGTTATTAAATTAACTAAGTTCCAATTCAAAAAAAGGTCAGAAAAGTCATCAAATTTGCGTCATGTTATTACTTATAATGAAGAGGATATGAATCCTGTTCTCTTCTTCAGTTAACTAAGACTGACTGAAATGACATATTGATCAAGTACAATAGAATTCTTGACACCAACTGTTATCAGTGATATTATGTAATTCGGTTAAAATATGTTTTTAATTTAATGTCATTTAAAAGTATTCATACTTCATCAGCTTTTGTTTGGTTAGAATTTGAAATTCTTAGTCTTTTTTTGTTTCACGTATCTTTTGTCAATTAAATGAAAGACACTCGCAAAGTTAAAATTTCTGGATGCTACTGTAATGAAATGTTATTTTTTCTTGCCATGATCTCATATTTTTTTTATCATTATCCTTTTCACATCATTCTCTGATTCTAGGGAAGGTCATTGTAATATAAGGCTTTCTTTAATCATGTAGTTTGTAGGTCTCAAAGGCATTCCGGAATACATTACATACTTCTTACGACAATCATTTGTGACTTATAGCATTCTCCTATGGAGTAAAAAATATCCACAAATAAATTAAATTACCATGAAAGATTTCAAAAAAAAAAAATGAATATTAGATAATAGCTGGCATTATCAAAAACAAATTATATTTTTATTATTCTTTCCCTGTAAGACTAGGTGCAAAATTTGTCAAGTCATGTCTTTTGCCATTCCCATATTAAATAGTGCTTTCATTAAGAGGCAGTTCTTTAATTAATATAAAGGTGACAGAAAAAAACAATCATTCTACTGTGACAGTTACTTTATATATAGGTTTATAATTGTGACAATAAAATATAAATATTTCTATTGAATTAGTTATTTTAGACCATATTTAATGCTTTGTTTAATGTCATTATAGGCCGTCGCACGCCTCCTACTATCCTTCAGAAAGTCAGTGTAGAGGTGATTGCCACGGACACCTGTCAAGAATGGTTGCAGATCGCTGGCAGGAAAGAGACCGTCTACCCCACCATGATTTGCGCTGGGTACAAAGGAAGGAGGCAAAGACTCATGCCAGGTAAATTGAACCATCTCGTTTCTTTTTCAAAATTATATAATTTTCATTAGATTACTCCAAGAAAAACATATCTTAAAACTAAACGATAACACTGTAACGGTTGTCCAACAAATGTAAGCCTAAGCCTTGTATATCATAGTACTCTTTCTAAGATACTGTTAGCATAGAAATCTTCCGAAAGGAGAAGACATTCTGAGCAAAGTCGCCATTAAATTAAAAGAACTTTTTTTTTTTAATCATTACGAATTTTCTTCCCATGATATGTTAACCCATTTTTTCAATTTGAAGATGACTTGTTTACAAGGGTTATATCAAGATCTTTATTCATAAAAACTACTTAATTCTATTCAAGATCTTGTCGAAATAAAGTTATTTCTTGAAGACGTACTCATCTGAAGCAAATTTATTTTTAAACAATGAATTACCCTTCAGATGTCTTATTTTTATTAATTTGTAGGTGCCGTGAACACCAAAGACATAATGAGTTTTAATCCATTTAATCGCGTAATAATCGCGTTTCTTAACTTTTTCAATATTGGCAATCCAATTTTTCAATTCCTACTATTAGTTCACACTTTCTCTCTATATATTTATATATCTTGTTCAAATTTTCAATCGTTCATAAAATACTTTTTATTCATCAACTCAAGTTCAAATACATTTTTTTAAACTTGTGATGGATGACACTTGATGTTAATACAGTTTTTCAAATATTAATTCATTCATTAAATTTAATTAGTTAATTTTAATTTTATATGGGAGAAAAAAAATGTAATTATTTAATAAAAAGTAACTAAAATAAAATTTTCTTTGCTGATCTGATTAGGAATTGACATAATTTTATTTTATATTACTTTTTATTTTATTTTCATCGCACCCTCTCCTCAATAATACAATAATAATGTATTACTTTGCCTCGTACAAAGTTTCGTGTATAGAATCAAGATATTTTTGAGATCATTAAAAAAAAAACTAACACTTAAATATATTATATAATACAGCATTTATTGTTTTTGAGTTAAATTTTCAAAGAGGATTATATGTTCTTATTTTTATAATACGTTTTTAAGCTTGTGAAGGAATATTTTGTATTTATTTATTATGTACAAATATATGTATGAATAATTTCAACTATTCAACTAGGGAGACTCTGGGGGTCCCCTGACCATCCGGGAAGATGGCCGGACAACTCTCATCGGACTGGTGTCTTGGGGTGTGGGATGTGCCAGACCTAATTTGCCAGGAGTGTACACCAAAATCACAGAGTACCTGGACTGGATCAGAATCCACATGAAATCTTAGAACAAGGTCATTATCGCTGCCAACGAACAAATAAAACCATGAGATACAGGTTCCAGATGTATCGGAAGCACTTCTGCTGTGATGTTTACATTGACGAACCAACATTCATGAGATGCTGTTCTGGCACATACCTGTTTATGTGTCTCACTCAATCAGTCAACAAAGCAGTAGATGCTTGCTTTGTACATGGAATTGCTTTAGATGGTATTCTTCGAGATCAAGAATTAAATGCACAAATATTGGGAAGAAAATGTTTCACCTACCTGAAATGCAGATGGCGTCATGTACATATGATTTCAATTATCAGTCATGTATAGAAAACAATTGCTGTGGGAATGCCCCTATTATGTTGTTTTGAAAATAACCTCATGCTGTTGTTTATGAACAAAAGAAAACCTACATTATCTTGGATATAACATTATGTTGTTTTGAAGAGGATATTTCATGGGCACTCCAAAAGGTCATTATATAGATTAGAAATTTCCATAATGTAGATAAGCGTTTTAAATCTACAAGATCATTTTACTACAGTTGGACATGAAAAAAAAAAAAAACCTTTTTGGATAATCTGATGTTGGTCTGTAAATAATATTAAGTGGATAGATCAAATCTTAAATTAGTTAATCGGTTTTCCTTTATTATTGCTGCATTTAAGCTTTACAAAGAATCTATATTCCAGAAAACATTTCAAAAATTACATTTTTAAACATTTACTCAATAATGCTATAATTGTGAAGTTAGATATACACTATTATGATTAGACCTTATCTTAGTACAATTATCTTAATTAAATGGAATTTTACAATCATTGTCTCTTATTAACAAAAAAGGATGTCAAAATTTGTTGAGTTATACTACAGATCTAACAAAGCTTCTTCAACCTTCCAAATATTCAATACGTCATTCCAACACTTCTGTGTATATACATTTTTATTTGTTGTTGTGAAATTGTATATACATTATAACTGCTAAAACCAAAACATTTATTTGTTGAAAAATGGAATACTTATCTGTTGTTCCATGAAAGAAGACATCTGGTTATGTTTTCCTTTGTTCGGTACAGAAAGAACTTCCAGAACTTTGAAAAAGCAGTTGTTACCATGCCAAATAACTATCACTTCATCTTGATTTGAAGAATTTAGTTAAGAGAAATTATTTTTATGTGTTGCTTGTATTTCTTTGTTCAAAATGTTTTGTTTTGAATTTTTTTTTTTTTTTTTGCAAAATGAAAAGTTTCTTTTTCTAATTCCAGTAGATCTGGGTATTCTTGTTTAAAAATAAATTAATTAATATCATGTATTCTTTTCGTGTTATGTGTTGTATTTGGTCCATAAAGTTTATGTTATCCAGAAAAACTTTCTGTTTCTAAGAATTCGTGTTTTTTTTCTGTGAGTCAAATTTATAATTGAATTTGATTTTTGAATAAATATATTTTTCTTATTCTATTTGAATTTCTGTGCTAATGATTATTTATTTCATTCATTTTTAAATCATTCATAGTAATACTTAAAAACAAGCCTTTTAAATAACTGGTGAATCTAAGTGGTTTGGTAGATAATGTATTAGGTTTACTAATAACAGGTGGGCTGAAAAGTTCGTAGGCTTACACATAGATGACGCTACTAGTAATAAATCCATATGATTTTTAGTTAGCCCTAACCTTCAAAAGACACGTGTATAAATTTGACAGTTGTTACACTATTAGTATGTGAGTTATAGCATTTTTAGTGAAGCAACTTTTGGTAGTTTGAAAAAATGGATAAAAAGGAATTTCGTGTGTTAATAAAGCATTGCTTTTTGGCGAAAAAAAAAATACTATTGAAGCCAAGGCTTGGCTTGATAAACATTATTCGGACTTTGCACCAGGAAAATCAACCGTAGAGAAGTGGTTTGCTAAATTTAAACGAGGCGAAATGAGCACCGAGGACGATGCACGCAGTGGAAGCCCCAAAGAGGCTGTTATCGACGAAAACATCAAAAAGTCCACAAAATAATTTCTGATAACCGTAAAGTGAAAGTTGGTTGAAATAGCTGAGACCCTAAAGATATCAAAGGAACGTGTTGGACATATCGTGAATGAATGTTTGGATATGCGAAAGCTCTGTTCAAAGTGGGTGCCGGGCAGAGCTCACAATCGACCAAAACAACAACGAATTGATGATTCTAAGCAGTGTTTTGAAGCTGTTCAATCGCAATAAACCCGAATTTTTGCGTCGATATGTGACAGTGGATGAAATATGGCTCCATCATTTCACACCGGAGTCCAATCGACAGTCAGCCGAGTGGAGTGCACGTGATGAACACTAACTTCACTAAACTATAACTGAACTATAACTTCACTAAAAATGCTATAACTCACATACTAATAGCGCAACAGCTGTCACATTTATACACGTGTCTTTTGAAGGTTACGACTAACTAAAAATCATATGGATTTAATACTAGTAGCGCCATCTATGTGTCAGCCTACGAACTTTCAGTCCACCTGTTATGTTGTTTCCCTTAATCTTGTCATTTCGAAAATATTATAAGCTGTTTGACGGGCAACACTGTCTGGTGGAGAGCAGTTCTAGTTTCTAAACTAAGGAAACGCATTTCAAAACGTTAACTTTCTATTTTCAAACAACAACGGATTTACGTTTCATATTGCTTGCAACAAACAATATGAAACATAAACAACTTACACATAGTGGGTGTGTCAAACAGCTTACACATAGATGGCGCTACTAGTATTAAATCCATATGATTTTTAGTTAGCCCTGCGGGCATCGTCCTCAGTGCTCATTTCGCCTCGTTTAAATTTAGCAAACCACTTCTCTACGGTTGATTTTCCTGGGGCAAAGTCTGAATAATGTTTATCATGCCAAGCCTTGGGTTCAATAGTATTTTTTTTCGTCAAAAAGCAATGCTTTATTAACACACGAAATTCCTTTTATCCATTTTTGCAAACTAACAAAAGTTGCTTCACTAAAAATGCTATACCTCACATACTAATAGTGCAACAGCTGTCAAATTCATACACGTGTCTTTTGAAGGTTAGGGCTAACTAAAAACATATGGTTATAATACTAGTAGCGCCATCTATGTGTAAGCCTACGAACTTTTCAGCCTACCTGTTATACCTAGCAATGGGACAATGGTTTATGTTTCATATTGTTTGTTGCAAGCAATATGAAACGTAAATCCGTTGTTGTTTGAAAATAGAAAGTTGACGTTTTGAAATGCGTTTCCTTAGTTTAGAAACTAAAACCGCTCTCCACCAGACAGCGTTGCCCGACAAACAGCTTGTGATACTCAAGTGGACATTGATCACCATCATTGTATGTTGTTTCCATTAATCTTCTCATTTCGAAAATATTACAAGCTGTTTGACGGGCAACGCTGTCTGGTGGAGATCAGTTTTAGTTTCTAAACTAAGGAAACGTATTTCAAAACGTCAACTTTCTATTTTCAAACAACAACGGATTTATGTTTCATATTGCTTGCAACAAGCAATATGAAACATAAATCCATTGTCCCAATTTTAGGTATATATATACTAAGAGCCTAATGACCCAATAATATATTTCTTACACTATTATGAGATTTTATTTCACAATTTCTCGGATACATATGCACTTAAAACGAAACTTAATGTTGTTATAAATGTTGTAGTTCTAACTGTTGTTCCTCCAGTTTTTAAACTTACCAGCAATTAAAAAATGTCAATAGAAATATCCTGTTATTTTAGTAAACATGTCAAATCTTAATGATAATTTATGTATTAGAATCCAGGAATTTTGCAAATACGAATCCAACGGATTGATGTCGATCTTAAGTAAATGTTGAATTTCAATAATCTGCATTTCCAAGAAAAAAAGTCCCAGTGATAAAATTTGAACTCAAAGACCATTTGAACCCTTTCATGCAAGACCATCAACAACGTTTTCAATTATAAATGCATATGCGCTTCGTTTCCTTTTAAGAATGGCAGTGACAGATTTATACATAATTATAATTGAAATAAAAATGCTAGTTAATAGTCATATCACAATATAAAAAAGTAGGAAAGGCTTCTGAAATTAATCCTATTTAAAAAATAATGCCACAGAATAAATCACCAATACAAAATCAGCAAATCTTTATTTTGAAATAATTTTTATTATTAAAAAGTGAATACAAATTGTATTTAAAAATATGACAAATTTAAGAAAAAAATAATTAAATCTAAAAATAGATCAAGTTCAACAGTTTGAGGTTTAAAATGTATATGCCTTCAAAAAATATACGAAGGCTTTTTTTTTCTTTTTTTTTGTAAAAAGTTTGCTGCAGTAATGTCAAAATGATTATCGTAGGTAGCTTCTTCTTTTAGTGAGTAATTTTTTTATTAATGAATTTCTTCCGTTTCAATGCCTTGTAAAGCATTGCAGTACTTTTGTCCTAAACACTGTATTTCAAAAAAATTCTTCATAGTCAGGAAGAATTTTTTATAATGGTAATGTGAAGAATATGGTAAATAAACGTCATAATGGTTAATGTCAATATCATACGATAACTTTTTGGAAAACATGTTCTCTACCTCCTCGCTGATGATCAATTATTTCTTTATTACTGATGTTAGAACTCTAGATGGTAATATTCTTTCAGGTATTGATGATAGTACTTTAGGTGATAGGATTCCTACTGTTATTGATGTAGAACTAAAGATAGTAGCATTTCTTATGGTACTGAGGGTAGCGTTTCAATTGTTACTGATGTAGAACTCCATATGGTAGCTAACGTGTGCACAAGATGACCGTAGAGCGACAAACCAAACCAGATGGTAGCATTTCTATTGTTACTGATATTAGAACTCTAGATGATAATATTCCTTCAGGTATCGATGATAATACTTTTAGGTGGTAGCATTCCGACTGTTACTGAGGTAAAACTCCAGATGGTAGTGTTTCTATTTTTACTGATGTTAGAACGCTAGATGGTAATATTCCTTCAGGTATTGATGATAGTACTTCAGGTATTAGCATTCCTACTGTTAGTGATGTAGAACTCCAGATGGTAGTGTTTCTGTTGTCACTGATGTAGGAACTCTAGATAGTAATATTTCTTCAGTATTGATGATAGTACACTCATGTCCATAAATTAAGGATAATGAAGTTCAGGCAAAGAAAGAGACAGAAACAAAACAAATTTGACTTATTTGTAAAGTCTATTTATTTAACAAAAGGTAAAGAGCAAAACAGATGCTATATGTTTGACATAATTAATAAAAATTGCGTTTATTACTCCCTGGAGCAAATTTCAAAAAAGAACCTATTTACAAAAAACAGTATAACATGGTTAGTATGATAGTTAATATGGAGTATGTCTCCCGGACGATGCAATACAGGCCTTACAACGCCTAGGCATGCTGAGCATCAAATTATCAATCTGATCTTGGGGAATATTACACCACTCATCAAGCAATGCCCTCCGAAGTTCCGGTTGACGGGCTGCAATTCGTCGGCCAAGCATATCCCACACATGCTCTATTGGATTCAAGTCCGGTGAGTATGCTGGCCAATCCATACGGGTGATATCCTCCAATTGAAGGCATTCGTCTACAATGTTTGCACGGTGAGGACGGGCGTTGTCATCCATAAACAGAAATTCAGCACCCATGGCGCCCCGAAACAAACGTACATGTTGTTCTAGAATGACATCCCGATAGATGTGGCCTGTCATCGTTACACTCAGAACATGCAGGTCAGTTCTGGAACCAAGAATAATTCCTCCCCAAACGAGCCATCCTGCACCACCTTAACGGTGCCGTTCAATGGTGTTCTCTTGGTGGTAACGGGTAACTGGCGCTCTCCATATGAAAGTCCGGCGTGAATCAGACTGCAAACTAAACCTGGACTCGTCGGAAAACATCACACAAGACCACTGTTGCGGTGTCCACAATGCATGCTCTCTACCCAGGTTAATCGCACGCGACAGTGAGTTGCGGTAAGTGGAACACATCTGACAGGCCTACCAATGTGCCCTAAGCGTCTGTACACGGTCTGCCTTGAAACTATCGTACCGGTAGCTGAAGAGAGCTGATGAGACAGGTCTGATGCTGTTCTCCGCCTGTTTCTTTTGACAGCAACTGCTAAATACCGGTCCTCATTCGGCGTTGTAACTCGGGGCGACCTGTGCTGTAACATCTACTCACATTACCATCATCTTGGAATCGTTGCCAAAGCCTGGAGATGACACTCTGGGCGATTCCAAGTTCCTCGGATACTTCCAGCTGGGTACGTCCCCATTCCAGTCGTCCGATAATTCTACCACGTAAAAATCATCCAAATGCTTCCTTTGTGCCATAACTATGCGGTTATTGCACTGAAAGGCTTTTAAAGCGCTTGTGAACAATTTTACTTCTTTGCCACCATTCCTTATATACCCATCTCTTTCGTCATTGTGACGTACTATCCGCGTCATCTGGTGGTTTCCTGTAATTTGCATATTCTTCTTCAAGATGTGTGTGATAATTCTACAGGTGAATTTTTTATTTTAGAGTTCAATTTCTGTGTGATTCTGAATTATCCTTAATTTATGGACATGAGTGTATTTTAGGTATTAGCATTACTACTATTATTGATGTAGAACTTCTTCAGATGGTAGCATTTGTTATGGTATTGATGGTAGCGTTTCAATTGTTACTGATGTTCGAACTCTAGATGGTAATAGTTCTTCAAGCATTGATGATAGTCCTTTAGGTGGTAGCATTCTTATTGTTACTGATGTAGAACTCCAGATAGTAGTATTTCTTATGGTACTGATGGTAGCGTTTCAATTGTTACTGATGTTAGAACTCTAGATGGGAATAGTTCTTCAAGCATTGATGATAGTCCTTTAGGTGGTAGCATTCTTATTGTTACTGATGTAGAGCTCCAGATAGTAGTATTTCTTACGGTACTGATGGTAACGTTTCAATTGTTACTGATCTTAGAACTCTAGTTGGTAATAGTTCTTCAAGCATTGATGATAGTCCTTTAGGTGGTAGCATTCTTATTGTTACTGATGTAGAGCTCAGATAGTAGTATTTCTTATGGTACTGATGGTAACGCTTCAATTGTTACTGATGTTAGAAATCTAGATGGGAATAGTTCTTCAAGCATTGATGATAGTCCTTTAGGTGGTAGCATTCTTATTGTTACTGATGTAGAGCTCCAGATAGTAGTATTTCTTATGGTACTGATGGTAACGCTTCAATTGTTACTGATGTTAGAAATCTAGATGGTAATAGTTCTTCAAGCATTGATGATAGTCCTTTAGGTGGTAGCATTCTTATTGTTACTGATGTAGAGCTCCAGATAGTAGTATTTCTTATGGTACTGATGGTAACGTTTCAATTGTTACTGATGTTAGAACTCTAGATGGTAATAGTTCTTCAAGCATTGATAATAGTCCTTTAGGTGGTAGCATTCTTATTGTTACTGATGTAAAACTTCAGATGGTAGCATTTGTTATGGTATTGATGGTAGAGTTTCAATTGTTACTGATGTTAGAACTCTAGAGGGTAATATTTCTTCTGGCACTGATGATAGTACTTAAGAAAGTACTAATGACTTTGAAGTTTATAGTAATTCTGTAGATAAGGTATTATTCTCTGTGATATTTTATATGGTCTTAATTTTGCCTCCTACCCTCCCTTCCTTTTGATGATGTCAAAAATCTTTTTTTATTTCTTGATCCAGACTTTTTAGTCCTCCGAATCGAAGTAGCCCCTAAAAAATAAAAATAAAAAAATACATAAATATATTCTTCTTAAAAAATAATCTTAAATGTATTAAAATTACAATCCTTCTTCATAAATTGTGCATGCAAAATTTTTACACATACTTGAAAATATATATTCTTGTTAAGCAAGTGTTTTTATTTCTATTAAACCCTGCTCATTTTAACAATAGGTATTTATATTTTATATATTGATTGCTTGAGGAAATTTAGGCTTCAAAATTTTTTCATTTTTCTTTGAATTCTTCACATTTTTGGAAATTTTAAGTTTCTGATGATAATTTCTGTTCCCTTAGTAGTCACATAATAACTTTCATTTGATGCTTAATTAATAAGTACAGCATGAAATATTTATTTTATATTTGCAACATAAAATATTATAATGTCCTTTTTATTTCAAATTATTAATTTTAAGTTATTTTATTATTTTTTAAATGGATAAAATAAGAGTAATTTCAATGATCTCAAAACGTTTCTAAAACATTATGATGAAATATTTAAAGGTAAATAAAACAATATTAAAGTCAGGAAAATTATTTTTTTGTTTATTCTGATTTGCATTTTATTTATTCGTTTTTAATGTCAGATACTAGCCTTTTTTTTTTTTTATTCACTTGCGATCTTCTGTGAATTTTTCGCAATCTGTACCTATATCATTTACCCCTTATGACTTTAATTATTTTTCACCACTTTAATGAAATAACTATTAATATTCACGAAATTTAACATTTTCGTTTTAGTGATTTACTAAACGCTTTATCAAAAAAATTGTATTTTAACGGATGAATCAAGATGTCACAAGGAAAAAATTACTACATGTATTTTTGTTTTTAAATAAATGATTTTTTTTTACTAAAAAAATCTTTTAAATTTCGCATTGCTGAAATTCATAAGCATAACTAGTTATCAGCAAACTTTTGATTACTTATAATAGGTTCAAAAGAATGTTTATCATATCTGTCTTATACATGTTACGGTAAATGTGATAAATCTGGTGATTGTGCATAATCACCGGCAACATAAAATGGTGATTATCTATAATCACAGGTGGATTAATCCAGTGATAATGCATAATTACAGGTGATTATGAATAACCGATTAATCACATTCACCGCAACATATACAATGCATGTACGCTTAAACGAAACAAATTGCAAAGTATGATGACAATGAAATAATGAAAACTTTTAATATGACTACCTACTTAGCAGCCGCTTCGGCTATGGACTCCCTAACGGCAATCGACATGCCACGCTTAAACTCCTCCTATAAAATAAAATAATATGTAGTTTAAGTATATGTGCAAATACCCACATGGTATCGATTAACGAATTGACTGTTTACTAGAAAGCAATTCTTTTATTCACATTTCTGTATTAAACTATGTAAATTTTTAAAAGAAAAACCTATGTGTTGCATTTCTATAGTATTCATATATTATTTTTTGGAAACGCAATTGAAATTATTAATATTTATGGAAAGAATTCGCATTGACTTAGTATTCGTATTATTCTTACTAGAAACTTTGTTTTGAATCTTACAAGATTCAAGCCTGACTTGTAACCCAGTGGAATCATAAGCGAGCTAATGATTCACTTCCGCATGTACCAAGTTATACAATTACTTTGAAAATGGTATAGAACTGTGTTGGATACTGTGAACGGAAATCTCATATAGACTTTATTTTTGTATAGTGGGAGTATTTAAAGTTCTTTTTTTTTTTTTTCAAAACAACAAACGAATGTGGGGAAGTTTTCCTTGGAAATCTTCCTAATCATCCTTAAAAATCGTCGTGCCACATACTAGGAGACAATTTTTCCATACCAAACAGATGTGCTCAGTGGTAAAAAATTTTTATGTCTGCCTTCTAAGTTTCCCAGAAGTTTGTTGTCTCTAGTCTTGCATGTTTTAAATAAAGAGATAGTAAATAACTCTACCACAATAGTCATTTAAATAAATTTTCCTCGAATTTAATCCACTCTAATCAAATACAGTGGAAATATTTTTAAGAAAATTTCATTACTTTTCGAATAAGAAGAAATTCGAAATTCTTTATATAATTCGCATCTGTCTTTTTTCAACTTCCCCTTTTTCTTCTGCCCCCCCTTGCCAATGCACGTCCCACTGTATGGGGTTCTAGAGAATTATTTTCTATTGTTAGTTTTTCTGAAGTGCAGGAACCAGTTAATAGAAAGATTAAACTAAATAAGATTTGCTTAAAAGTAAATGAATAACGCCATAGAGGACCACATGCAGGGCCAGGGATTTAGATGAAAAGAGGCCCTAGGCTATAACACTTATGAGGCCCTTTTCACCTCCCATTTTTAAGTTTGTAAATTACTTGAGAGATAATAAAATACATCTTTACTGTGATATATATATATATATATATATATATATATATATATATATATATAAATGTGTTAAATGAAACATGTTGTGATTGGTACTAATCTTTATAAAAATATGGCACGGATAATAAATAAAAAAATCTAGTATATACAAACGAACAGACCTTAATGAGCCGAACGCGTTGATCTTAAACAATACATTTTTATGATTGTTTATTAGTCATATGTGTTGAATTTCTCCTTATTTTCTATTCAATGTTTATTGTTTTTAGAAAAGTGTAATTCTAATTTTGCTAACAATTTGAATGTAGGCCTTTCTTGATCTTGAGGCCCTAGGCTGAAGCCTAGTTAACCTATAGGAAAATCCGGCCCTGACTACATGGATCGCATTTTATAGTATAGCCAAAAAAGTTAGTTGAATTCAATTATTCCAAGACAGAGTTACTTACATCTCCCTCCTCAATATCCTCAGTTTGCAATTGTTTTGGGGGCTCTTTCCTCCCCTTCTCGACGGGCAGGTCCCCGAAGAAGTTGAGGGGGCGACCGTGGGCGTCGAGGGTCCTGTCGAACAGACGACCCTCCTTGTGGACGATCAGGAGGTGGAATCTCAACCCCTTCTTAGTGACGCTAATGTGGTCGCAACGTTTGCACTTAAACAAACGGGTCTGGAAAATATCACATGGTTACAGTTATTTTATGTGGACAAAATTAGAATCAATTAACAAATAGGCTTAGAAACATTTTCAAATATTATGAATCTTCATTGTGGAATGGAACTGATATGGTTTGCTTATATATTGAAGGATAAATATGTGGTATAAAGGGGTATGTTATTATATATTGTTTGAAAAAACATGATAATATGCATTTTCTAATCAGCAATTTAAAATTGCAAGATTAAAAAAAAAAAAAAATTAATTTGGTATAATAGCCTTCTACTTCAATTAATCAACAAAAAAATTGGATAGTTATTAATATGTTTAAGTTAAAAATTCAATTATTTTATGATTTTTTCAATTCCTTCTATTAGCTCACACTCTCCCCATATATATATTGTTCAAATTTTCAATCCTTAATAAAATACTTTTTATTCATCCACTCAAGTTCAAATGCATTTTTTTAGCTTGTAGTGGATGACACTGGATGTTAATACAGTTTTATCGAATATTAATTCAGTAATTAAATTAAATAAATTCATTTTTGTTTTGTTTTTTACATTTAAGTTGCATATATCTACCAATAGATGGCGCCAGATAAACTTAAAAAAATGAATTAAAGTTATTTATAAAGGACTTTCTGCGTTATAGTGAAAAAAAGTAGGAATTCACTTTAAAATTTTTTTTTTATGTTACTTGTTTAATTATATACTACCAAATATTTAATCTTTAAATATAATTATATATACTACCTATTTCTATAAATATTTTTAATTAAATACTATCAGATATTTAATATTCTTATGTGTAACAAATTTAATCTTCGTTTCTTTTTTTTTTTTTTTTTTTTTTTGCCTAATTTTTCAGCAGATCTCTTCCATGATTAAGCTCCGTAATTTTTATTTTAATTATTCTAGTTGTTATGATAAAATATTAAATAAAAAAATTTATTAAATTTAATTTTAATAAGATTCAAAAGTATTAATATC
The DNA here is from genome assembly GCA_021605095.1 of Caerostris extrusa. Taxonomy (NCBI): domain Eukaryota; kingdom Metazoa; phylum Arthropoda; class Arachnida; order Araneae; family Araneidae; genus Caerostris; species Caerostris extrusa. The sequence continues at coordinate 171,931 of BPLR01008546.1, read as the reverse complement.
TTTTGTTCGTCTCATTCTTCAGAAATATATTTCCTTAAGAATCGGTTAAAAATAATATCAATAACGGTTTTTTTTATTGTATGATATATTCTTGTGCATGCGAAATATTTCACTTTCTCTAATATTATATTTAATCAAATTGCTACACAAAGCACAAAAAACATAAATTCTGTAATGTTTCAGTGTGGCCAAAAGTCAGAATTATAACTAAATAATAACTAAACAGTGTTTGTAGCTAATTAATAATGTTATGTATTGCTAGTTATTTAGTTTAATCATTTAACACTGCGGTAGCATGAAGATTTTTTAAACTTGAAATGTTTTTCCTAACCAACGTTTAAGAAAAAATTGTATTAACATAAAAGGGAATTTATATTTTCTTACCATATTATAATCATTAATCTTAGGTTCGTTTGGAACAATGCATCCACACCTGAAATTCAGTCAAAAATTTAATAAATTTTATCAATAAGTTGAAAATATTAAAAAAGATATCAATAAAAATAAGGCAATAAAATTTTTTAATTTTCATTTTTTTCCTGGAATGGTAATAATCAAATAGCAAAAACAATAAAGAAAAATAATATCTAAATAACCGTTTTTGTTTTTATAATTTTTCCCGATAAAAATTGAACAAAAACAAAGACGGTTATTTAGATATTATATTTCTTTATTGTTTTGGCTATTTTTTTTTTTATTTTTAAAATTTTAAAAATGTTCTAGTTTTTAGTAATCAGAATTAATTTTTTATATTTAGCATTAATTATTTTCTTTCACGGGTTATCAAAAATGAAAATCCGGCATACATTATTAATAATTTTATATTAATTTTCTTTCATTTATATTTGCGGAAAAAAAGTGCGATATCAATGTAATTCATTAGATTGAAATAATTTTGATAAATAAGTAGAAGGAATCAATTAGTATGGTATTTCAGTTTTTCGATTAAACGAGTGAATTCGCGTTATATAATTTATCAAGTTGTAATAATGTTACTCACAACTTGGCTCTAAGCCAATTAATTAGTAGAACCATTCTAGATTTTTTTTAATCAACAAAAAGTCAACGAAATATCGTAAAAATCAATAAAGATAGTTTTTTAAATCGCAATCGAACACTTTGATCAAAAATCAAAAACAAGAGTGAAAAATAAATTGGAATTTTTATTATTGTAAAAATTCAACATTGTTGTAAGCAATATTTTATAACAGTGTATGTAACAATAAACAGTAACAGTATGTACAACAAACAACAATATGCAACAATAAAATATTATTAGAATAATTAAGAAATGTAATTACTGACAGATATGTTTATTGTTGCGTTTGAATGCTTTATTGGTAAACAATTAATGAACGAATTGTTTGATTACAAAGAAAATATTTCTACTTTTAAAGTTTTTAAAAATTAAACTAATTCATAAAATATGTATTATGTATTAGTTCAATTAAGCATTGGATAACGCTTTTTAAATAGCGATACATAAAAAGTGATACGTATTTTAAAAAAATTAGTGACTAGAAGTTCAGACATTGTAAGCCTAAATTCCTAAATTTATAAATAATCTCCATAACACAAAAAAAAAGCAATTCCTATTTATCATTGCTTTTCAAATATATTTAATAAAAGCTAAATTAATTATGAAATATAAACAATAAAATTATATATAAATCAATTCTTTCAGATTAATAAGTTTTTGCTATATGATCTAGAATTCACCTGAATCAGTTAACAAATAGGTTTGATGGACACGATTCAGTCAATGATTATTTATGTAGAACTGTAACTCCTCAAATATATTTGATGTATTTGTAGCTGATAGGAAAAGCGAGAGCATTGGAGAACTTCAGTTATGTTATTCAAAAATATTGATCAGCAAGAACTTACTATCTGTCATTGACTATTAATTTCAAAGAGAGATTTGGAAACATTACTTAGGCTCTTCATGCAGCCTGATACATAAAGCATCCAGCCTACCTCTCCACGTTCTCCTGTCCCTGGCTTGACACCAAGCCTCTCCAAGTCCTGAAAGTCCACATCTCATTGTATGACATTGTAAGTGTGCATCTCATTGTATCCTCCTTCATCTGCCATTGCCATGTCACCCTGGATCTGCCTCTTCTCTTACCATCAACAGCCTAGAGAGAGAAAACCATGTCAAATTCTCTCTAGGCATAAGCAAAACGTGTCCATCTTCTACTTGATATTTCTTTTTCGATTGGAAGAATATCAGCTCTTTTCGAAATTTCTCTTTTTATTTTAAATGTAGATGGCCAAATAATTTTAAATATTGATCTTAAAGAAGTGTTCTGGAAAACTTTAAATTTTTTTTCAATGTCTGTGTTTTCTTAGGTACTATGCCTCTGCACCATGCAGCAAGATAGCTCAAACTATTATTTTTGCAGATTTTTGTTTAAGTCCTTAAATTAATATTATCTCTAAAATTTTCACAAGCTCCTAAAAGATTCTAGCTTTATTGATTCCGTTATTAGCTTTTCAGCGCATTCAGACAAAGCAGGCGCCGGTAGCGACGCCTACAATATGTGTTTAAATGAGGAAATTGTTCAGCCGGTTTCTCATACACAAATTGCATTTGAACGTTGTTGCCTGGTGAAAAGTTGTTGTGATGCCTCGTGTAAGAAGCAGAAATGCTCAGCAGCACGTTTCTGACTTTGATAAAGGTCGAATTGTAGCGTACCGGAATTGCGGTTTATCGTATCGCAGTATTGCTGCTCGCATCGGCCGAGATCCAATGACTGTTAGCAGAATATGGAATCGATGGGTTCAGGACGGTAATACGGAACGCCATGCTGGATCTCAACGGCCCCCTATCACTAGCAGCCGAGAAGATAGGCATGTTACCAGCATGGCCTTAATGGATCGTCCAACCACGTCACGAGCCCTGAGTCGAAAATTGGGGTCTTTTTGCAAGACAACAATGTCTGCACGAGCAGTTGCAGCAGCATGGACTCTCAGTTCGGAGACCATGACTGCCACTACCCTTGACGCTACATCAGACAGAAATGTTTTCAATGGTGTGATCAACGGCGAACCTGGGCATACAAATGGCGAGACGTCATTTTTCAGATGAGTTCAGGTTCTTTTTACAGCATCAAGAGGGTCGCCTGCGTTTTTGGCGATAACGTGGTGAACGCACATTGGCAGCGAGCATTCGTCATCGTCATACTGGTCCATCACCTGTCGTGATGGTATGGGATGCTATTGGATACAGGTCTCAGCCACCACTTGTTCGCATTGACGGTACTTTGAACAGTGAACGTTACATTTCTGGTGTGTTAAAACCCATGGTTCTACCTTTATTCGAACCCTGCGAAACCCTATATTTCAGCAGGATAATGCACGGCCGCATGTTGCCGATATTGTACGGAATTTCCTTGATACGGAAAATGTTAGGTTGTTGTCCTGGCTTACTACATTCACCATATCTTTCGCCAATAGAAAACGTCTGGTTATGGTTACCGAGCGATTGGCTCGTCACCATACGCCAGTCACTATGGTTGATGAACTAGGGCATCGTATTAAAGCTGCAAGGTCATCTGTACCTGTACATGCCATCCAATCGCTGTTTGACTCAATGCCCAAGCCTATAAATGCTATTATCACTGCCAGAGGTAGTTGTTCTGGGTACAGATTTCTCATGATCTATGCACCCAAATTTCTTCAAAATTTAATCACTTGTTATTTTCAGTATAATATATATGTCCAATAAAGATCATTTTGTTATCTGAATTTCTTCCTGGTGTAGCAATTTTAATGGCCAGTAGTTTATTTATGAAGAAACATTTACGTTATTCGCAGGCAAACTCAATCTCTTCAGAAAAGTTATTTCACCTGAATAGAAATTATGATTTAACAATTAATAAAAATTGCAAAATACAAATCAAAATGCATGATTATTTCAAACAAGTAATATAAAAAAAAAAAAAATTTAAGTCAATTCCTACTTTTTTTCACTATATTGCAGAAAGTCCTTTATAAATAAAGTTGAAATTTTTCTCTTACATCTGGCGCCATCTATTGGTGGATACATGCAACTTAAATCTAAAAATAAACTAAAATTAATTAATTACATTTAATTAATGAATTCATTTTTGAAAAACTGTATTAACATCAAGTATCATCCACTACATGTTCAAAAAAATGTATTTGATCTTGAGTGGAGGAATAAAAAATATTTCATTAACGATTAAGAATTTGAAAAATATAAATTGCGAGTGTGTGAACTAATAGTAGGAATTGAAAAATAAGCTTTCATTCATGAAAGAAAGGGGAAATTTAGAAATTTTTAATGTGGTTTTTAAACAAATGACTTCTTTGTTTCAGCAAATAAAAATAATAGTTTAATAACAGAAAATAGTTTTTTATAACTGAATATGTTGTGTTTCCCATCATGAGTTTATCAATCAACTATTTGTTATTCAATTGAACTCATTGTAAAATATAAAAATAAAATTCACATACAAAAAGAAAAAGCAAATGAGCAATGAACAGTACTTTAAGGCTTCAGGTGCAAATTTCTTTTTCAATGAATGAGCGAATGATCATATTTATTTCAAAACGCGAAAATTTGATTTTGTAACACTTCTGTTTTACTTCAAGGTGCTGACCAAAATATTGGAAATGGATTGGAGGCTCTTCTGGGAGTATTTTTGCTCGCTAAGGTCTAGTCGAAATATTAAGAACGGAAGTGAAAACACGTATTATCCGTTGTTTAGAAAACATCGTGAGTAAAGCGATAAATATGAAAATTAAAATTGGTTGTGCTAAGTTTTAATTTCTGTTTTTAAATCTATAATTTATTATGGCCAGAGATAGGTATGTATAGTTTTATGTTAACGCTTTCTCAAAAGAAATTAATGTAATTTTTTTTTTTATACGCTTGATTATTTACAAATGCTTTATTTATTTTTCTTATTGTGAAGTTAACCGCTGGTGATATTATTTTTTTAAACATATTATTTAATTGTATATACATATTAAAATCTTAAAGCTTTAGTTTCCGTGAAGGAATTATTTTAATATATATAAAATGACTAAATTGTTTGTAATAGTCGGAAGACACAAGTACACATGGTTGTAAAATAAAATTGAGAGAAAAACAAATTACTAAAAATCAAATAGGATAAACTGAAACAAAATCAAAAAATCAAAAAATATTTTACATTAATGATATGCTAAATATTAAATTTAAATCTGAAAGGAACCAAAATGAATACAAGGGGAAAAAAAATGCCTAACTGATAGGCAAAAATAATTTTACAAAATTAATTACCAAATCAGTAATAATCTGAAATAAAATTTTTAAAAAAAAAAGGAATATTATATAAAAGAAAATAGAAAGAAAAGTGTATTTTTATGATTTCTCGAGAAAATGTTTTCAATATGTCAAAATTTGTTTCCCAACCCTAGTGCTGGTGAATTGAAAATTATTTTGTTGTGACTGCTTAAATATTCTGAAATACTGCAAAAATCCCTGATAAAGAAATAATTTCTTGTTCTCATGAAACAAATATTAATATACAAGTACAAAATTTGCTGTCAATTTCCAGTGTAAAAAATAATTTCAATGTTTTTTTAACCTTTTTTATTTTATGAGTTAAAGAAAGAAATATTGGTTGATTGAAAATCTGAAAAAAGAAAAATATTTCAAAATCTATAATAAGTTATCTGTCTGAGAGTTTTTCTGGTTAAATTCGTCATTATTTTGAAATTAAAAATAAATCAGAAAAACACATTTAAGTACTATATTATATTATCATTTATAAAATCATTATGTGAATAATATGATTTAGTGATAGTGTGTTTTTAAAAATACCATAGTATATCATTATGAAAATTCTAAATATCCTTTTTTGTTTATTCTGATCAAAAATGACTGCTATGGGAGATGGATCTAACTAAAAGTTACATCGTTAATAAAAGTCTATTTAATAAATAAGAAAAATTACAAACTTCTAAAATCATTTTATTTGTATTTAATAAAATCTTTATTTACTTGCATAAAAATAAAAAGAATGTAAGTTGATTTTTTCCCCTTTTCATTAAAATATTTATGATCTTAATATTATTTGTATTCAGAATGATGAACAGATCTTTTAAAAAATAATCGATTGTTTAATTAATGGATCAATAGTATTATGCCTAGTTATCAAATGTATGTTTGCCAAATTTTAATTTTCAGTTTTGGTATGCTTTTTGCAAATATAATATACTATTGTTAATAAATTTTTTTCATTTGAAATTTTGGCCTATTCTATAGAGGATGTTCATGCATTTGTATAGCTATTTTGAAAAAGTTTATTTAAAAAAATGTCATATCATTTTCTAGTGTTTTTTTTTTTCTTGTAGCCTTTTCATTGAGTTATCGAGGATGATTTTGTTGCATTACTCCATCAAAATCTTCCAGAGTTTGGGGATGGCATAGTTTATTATAAAAGTCCAAATATACAACAATATATGGCAAACATGTGTTCGGGGACTTAGATGGGATGCATTTAAATGGAATAGGCTTAATTCTGATTTCATTTCTCATTTTTTCCAAATATAAAGCAGTACATATAGAATTATGACTGGTAACCTTATTTGTGATGGATCTAAACACAATTTAGATTGTTTGGATAAATTGACGGGATATCTTCCTTGAAATAGGTATTAAAACATATTTCTGTGAGTAAGCTGAGTTAATTTTGACATTTTTTTCTACTTTCCTTATTTTAAATTTTATGTTATAAGAGAATTCAGTACTAATCAAAAAACTTTTGGCAAAATTTTCCTTATTTTTCCTGAACAAACAGTTTGTCTTTTTCCACTTCTTTTTTTCAGTAGTGAATCAATATTTCTTTTTATTGTTGTCAAATAAATATATCCTAGCCTGAACAATTGTAATTGCATGTTTTCCTTTTTTGAAATTTTGTTTAAAACAAGACATGCGACTTTAGATACATAAGATATATATATATACCTATGTTGAGTATGCAGGTTTTTATCTATTTCTCTAGTTAAATGTAAATTTTTACTACTTTTTTTTTTACGATGTTTTTTTTTTTTTTAATAAAAATATTAAAACCATTCTTTTTATGTTTTTTTTTTTTAATAAGAGTATCTCTTTTTCATTAAAAGGCAAAAATGTAGCCTTCAATTCTTTAATTTTTCTGCAACATTTTAAAGCAAGTATAATTTTACTGGAACAATAATTAAACCCAATTCTCGATTTGATGCCATTAAGGTGTTTTTTATTATTATTATTTATTTAAGTTTAATTCATGGAGAAAGTATAAATCTTTACAAAAATGTCTCAACACCCTCTGTATATGTAAATGTGAGATTATATTTCATCAATAGGTATTACTCCTACATGGCACAGCTGTGACATTTTGAAATTGTGTTCCTCAAGTATTTATAAATGCAAGGAATATCAGTGAACTAAACTTTGGAGGGGGGAAGGGGGATAGTCATAGTTATTCAATAAGTTTTTTTCCCTCGCTTTTATTTAAGATGGGTCTAAAAAGTAAAATTCATTGACATTTTAAATCAAATGTTGGTTTTACATAATAATAAATTGAGATTACATCAAGCTTGTTATTTTTGTTTTAAAATAACATAACATTTTTAAGATTCCTTTTCTTTTATTTGAGATATTAAGTTTTTTTTTTTTTTATTGATGAAGACATAGGCGAAGATCTCGAAGTCGATCCCGTAGCTCCTCTGGGAGTGTAGAAAGAGATCGGGTTAGATCCAGAAGAAGCCGGAGTAGGGAACGGAGGCGCCGCAGCAGCAGAGACAGGAGATCAAGAACTCCAGAAAGATTCAGACGATCTCGTTCAAGAGAAAGAAGAAGGTGATAAATTCTTTAAAACTTAATTTTGCTCATATATTTTTCATATTATTTTTAACAAAGTCTAATTAAAAAGTTGTCGTAATTGAAATTTTCATTTTGCTTTACTGTTATTATGTTATCTTAGTTTATATAAGTGCAAACTGGTTGGATGGAAATTAATGGAAAGTAAAACTGTGTTTATGTTTTTGTGTAATGTAAATTGTATTATTTTACAGTACTAACTTCTTTAGAAAAACAAATTTTAATTAATAAATTATCTCAAGTCATTTTTGTACTCTATTACACTGGTTCAATATTTTAATGACAAGTAAAGTTAGAGTAGACAGCACTGTTTGTTGAAACTCATTTATTAATAATAAAATAAATAAAAATTATGTAAATTTCTGATACAATGGTATAAATGTCTTTTATTAATAAAACAAATATTCCTAACAGAAAAAGTCATCATATTAAATTTAGTAGCTGAAAGCTTTTATTAATGATTTCAATAATTAAATTATAGATGTATGCAAAATAATTAAAATAGATACATGCAAACTCAGACATCAGTTGAAAACAACTTTCAAATCATGTTTTTTTTGTTTTTGGTAAATCTAGTCAAATAAAGATTAAAATGGCATGGTCATCAAAAAATTAAAAATTTCTCTTGTAATATTTTGAAAAATGTCATATCATTTTCAAAATCGAAAAAATAATGTTTGTAACAGTCAATAAAGTTTCATTAATACCTATATCATTTCATCTAAGCATTTTTACTAAATGTTTTTGTAATTTTTCATGAAATGTAGAAGTCGTTCCCGTGACAGGGAGCGAAGAAGGCGTTCTAGGTCCAGAGGCAGAGACAGAAGATCTAGATCTCGAGACAGGAGAGAACGATCTCGGAGTCGGGACAGAAGGGATCGCAGCAGAGATCGACGAGGTAGCTCCAAAGATCGGTCTTCAAGAAAAGAAAAAGAAGATAGGAAAAAAGATGAAGAAAACAAAAATTCCACAGATCTTGGAGATCTGAAATTTGATATGCTTGATAAGGTATAGTATGTACTAATGTGTATTGGTTGATGTTACTTAGCATTAATACTACAAAATAAAAAAATTCCATTGTATGTAAGTTTTAATTACATGAATGATTTTAAAAATTTAATTCTCTTTTCTGGTAGCATTTCTCTTCTGACTTATTTATTCATTTTATCAATTGTACTAAATTTTTCTCAAAAACAAAATAATTAAAAATTTATATAGTTTCATAATATTTTGATATTGCATACATAAAATACTAAATTGATATTTGATAAAAAATTTTTAAATATGCAATTGTGAATGTTCAAATTTGTTTTACACAGAATTTCAGGAAATTTATAATATTTTCAAAAGTACCTACAATATAGAAAACTGAGTTGTACCTGTAATTTGTTGTTGTTGTATAAAGAAACTTGTTGATTTGTATAAAGAATACAATTTTTCAATTTAAGTACTTAGTGGATGTTATTTTATTTTTAGGAAGCCCAAAATAAGCAATTGGAGTTAGAAATGCAAAAGCGCAGAGAAAGAATAGAAAAATGGAGAGCAGAAAGGAAGAAGAAAGAAATAGCGGAAGGAGTGTCTGCTGGTACTGCAAATGTCGTTGTACCTTCTGTGAAGAAATGGTCGTTAGAAGATGATGATGATGAAGAAATACCTCCGATTAGCGAGACAGAGAAAATAGAACCGGAGGAAAAGATAGAAAAAATAGAAAAGAAAGAAATCAAAGAAGAGGAAAAAGAGAAGATGGAAGTTGAGGATGATGATGTAGATCCTTTGGATGCTTTTATGATGGTATGTAAAACTAATTTCTTATTTGTATCTTAATGTGAAAAAAATTAGATATATAGTTTTCTTTACATTTTATACAAAATGAATTTCATTAAAAATGTGGTATTTTATAATTTTGTTGGCTTACTTTTTTCTTTTCAAAATTAGCCTATGCATTTAAATTCAAGTAGTTTATTTACATAAGATCAAATTCAACAATATTAAGCATTTTTAAATATTGTGTTTTTAAAATAATTTAAACTATTTCCGAACCTTATGTAAATGATGCTCATAACATAAAAACATTTAAAAAAATATTTTTAATTAGTTTGAATAGTTTAAATTTATATAATTAAAATTTAGCCATGGCTTGTTAAAAATTTCTAAGACAAATTTATTTTTATGTTTTGCAAATAGTTAAAGAAATAACATTGAGTTCTTTTGTTTTCAAACTTAAGTACAAAGTTTTTTTTTTTTTTTTTTTCAGGGAATTCAAGAAGAAGTTAAACAGTTACATCACAATGATGTTAAAAAAGAGGATGGAGAGGTAATTTGTTTCCTTTATTATATAATATTTGTAAAATATCAGCTCAATAGTTTAAGTTTGTAAGAGTTGCATGATGCATTGCTGACAAGGCTTTCACATTTTAATTCATGTCCATATATCCAAATGGAAGATGAAATCTTCCGTGTTTTTTCAATACTGATACAGCTAAAAATCCAAGAGTTTGCAGTGAATTAATTGTAAAAATCAATCCGGTAGTAGATAAATGAATATGATATCAATTTTTATTCATTCAAGCAATATTAATTTATAAGGGAAAATGGAACAGAATAAAAAATAATTAATATGAAGTCAATGTATTTTTTTAAATTAAGTTTAAAGACAAAGAGAATTAATGTATGTTTTGGCAAAAATAATTTTTAAAAAGTCTTTTTGTGTATAAGCACAAATAACTATTAATTAAATATTAAGATTTTTTTATCAAGAATCTTAAATGCATTTCTGTATTAAAAATTATATCCTGTGTAATTTAGATATATTATAAACAATTGTAACTGCATTGCATGAAATATATTATGTTTGTTAACTGTATGTTATATATTATAGTATTTAAATCTGATTTCTTATTTTGATCTTAATGTAAATAATATTTGATATAATTATTCTCATTTTATACATTTAAATATGTTGTTGAAGTTGTAGTATACAGAATCTATGAAGTTTTTACAATTTTGTATTTTAAGTATTTTTACTCTTTTAATTCTAAAAATAAAGTGGTGTTAAATTCACATTTTTGTTTGTTTCTTTTGCGTTTTTCATTATATGTTTTAGTTAATCGTCTATAATTTCTTATACTTATTGATGGTCTTTAAATCTTTTTTAATGATATAATACAATTTGTTATATGTGACAATAATATTGATGATGATATTAGTGTTATCATTAATGTCATATATTAATAACTTTTATGTATCTGTAAGTAATTTATTATAGCTTTGTTCTTTATCATTGCTTAAGTAGACAAAATATATATTGTACTTTTTCATAATTTAACAATAATTTTGGTTAAGGTATGAAATTTTAGTTGTTTGCTACTTTCTCTCTATATATATTATCTGTAGGAATTTGCAAAAAGTGCATTTTTAATGTTCTAGGAAAAAGGAGGTGCTAAAGTTACCATGATTGTTGGTATGGCTAAAAAGAAAATTGCAAAATCTAAAGGAGAACTTATGGAACAAGATCAAGATGCTTTAGAGGTTTGCAAATTTTTTTTTTTAAATCATTTATGAGTTTACATTTTAATGCATTGACAATTGTAAATAAAAATATTGTGACTTATTATTATGCTTATTTATTTATAATTTTAAATCTTTTGTTGAAATATTTATTTTCAAATTTGTAATTAATAAAAATAGTACTATTTAAGGTTCTCATGAATTTATTTATTTTAATGCTTATAAATATGTATAAATGTATGTAGCCTGTATAGACCATATTTATTAAGTTTATACTCAAAGTTTCCAAAGTTATTTTTAAAATTTTATATATTCATTTATTTCAAAAATTATTTTCTTTTTATATTTTAATAAATTTAATTGTAATAAAAAATAAATGTGTTCTTCTGTATAATTTTTATTTAATATTACATATTAATTTTGCAATAAAAGTTATTATAGTTGATAGAAATGTACTGAAATGTGCCTTTCTACTTTATTATAGTATTCATCAGAAGATGAGACAGATGATCTACAATCAGCTATGTCTAATCTCCAAGCCAACAAAGCAAAGAAATTGCTCACTGTAACCAAAGAAGATGTCACATACCAACCATTTCGCAAAAATTTTTATGTTGAAGTGCCTGAGCTAGCAAAAATGACTATGGATGGTATATCTTAATTGAAATATATTATATGAATCTCATGTTAATTATGTATTTCTGATATAGTAAAGTTTTAAAATTTTACATCATTATTAGTCTGTTTAATTAAAATAAAAAATGAAATTAAATTTAAAAAGAACATTATCAAAGTTTTTTAGTTATTAAATATAGCAATTTAAAATTTGTTCACTTTAATAACCAAGATTTGTATATCAACCCGCCCATCTAATCCATTCTATCCAGATCTCATGCCAAATCAACGTAAAATTAAAAGTTTCCTTAAAGAAATTATATATTACTATTATTTAAAAGATTTTTATATATTAGTATTATTTAAGTTAAATTGTTCCAAACATTATGGAGTCAATAATTTTTTTTTTTTAATATTATGATAAAATATTGTTATTCTAATGCAGTTGGTAATACATTGACAATACTTAGACAGTTATCTTAATGCCATAAGTAAGGGCTGCACCACTGTTACTCATTTAGCACTTACCCAGGGGGCACGTGTAGCTTGAAGATATGCTATGAATGCAAGTAACACTACCCCATCATGATAAAATAATGATACCAATTATTCATACTGAAAATGCATAAAATCAGCAATGATTGATTATTTTATTAACTATGAATTTATTTCCTCCTTGAATACCTATGGAATCCTTAAAACATTTTGACAGTGAATCTCTGTCACCCAATTCCCCCCCTTCCCAAAAAAAAGTATGCTGTGCCTTTTTTTTTTTTTTATTATTTATAGCAGATGTGTCCATACATAATCAAAGGCTATGTTTTATGTAAAAAAATGGTCAACCTCTTTTTCAATTTTTACAGTATTTGTTTGAGATTCAGCCATGTTAATTTACTATTGCAGTTTCTCTTGATATGTTTTAATGAAATGAAGAAACAGAAATCACAATGATACGTATGTATAAGAACTATTTGTTTTGATAAAGGCTAAGCCATTGATTACGCAATTCATGAGATTGCCAAATAAAATCACCAACCAGCCCTATTCAGTTGCAGTGAACTATTACTATGATTGATTATTGTACATCTTATTCACTTATTGCTTCACAATAATATTTAAGCATTGTTTTTACATTTGTGTAGACAAATGGTATTTCATTTTTTAATTTTTTTTTTTTTTTTTAGATTTTGCAAAACAAAGAATTTCCATTAAATAAAGCCTTATATAAATATTTTTTTGCAAAATATTGCATAGTTTTTTATAAAGATAAAGAGGAAGTAGACTTGCTTTTTGTGGATTTTTTATTTTTCAATTCCACATCGATAAATTGTTTAAAGGAAAGCTATACATCTTTTGCATTGAGTAACAGATTGATTCAATTCTTCTAGTCTTTGTTTATTTAAATAAATAATACCGAAATAAAAATGTTTAAAAACTTTTTGTCATTGATGCAATGAAATTATATTTTTCTTGATGCAGTTTTGGAATTTTATAATGGAACTAAAATTCCAAAACTAAGTCATTTCAAGCTTAACTTATCTATTTTGTTATGAATTTAACTGTACTTTTGATCAAATAATATGCAAAACCAGATTAATAAATATGTTTTTTTTTAAATCCATAAACACATCAAATGCTAATGATATACATACATTCTTTAGTGAATTGACAGTTTTACCAGCAAGTAAATATTACTTTGAAAAACATATTCAATTCATTGATTTTTATTTTATTTATAATTAATGGATTGTGCTGCATTTTGATCATAATTATCTTCTGTTTAAACTCTTTATTTAATATTGAATATATTTCAAACAATTCTTAAATGGTATTTACTTACAAAATTATGCTTAATAATAAACTGTAACTTACTTTTTGTTTCATTATTTGCAATCAATGATGTAAAATCCAGAATGATTAAATAGGTAAAAGGATATAATTTACTTGTGATTTTTTATGTAAAAATTAATTATAAGAAATTTTATAATAGAAATATTAAAGCATTCAGGCTAAAAATGTTCTATCAAATAAAGGGTTTTTTTATTTTATTTTTGCTTGTGTGTATTTGAAATTTTCTAATTTATTGTTAAATTTCAGTCACCATTTTTCATTTATTTCAATTGCAGAGTTATAAATATTTATTAAAATAATCTTAATGATATTCTGATTTCTTTTTCTGAAAAACTTATAAATTAAAGATTATTCTATAAATAAAATCTTTTATACTCGTTTAAATTTTATTATGAACATTAAAAAGAGTATGTATTCTTTAGTGAATTGATAAAAACTTGTTTGTCTTATGAATTATAATACATTTATATTTAAAAAATGAGATTATATTTTTAGTATATATTTAATCTATCATAACTTTTATTAATAATATCTAGGGAAGAAAGATTTTCTTTTGAATTTTCATGAATAAGATGAAAATAAATTTGCAATTATTGTAAAAGGGTACTTCAGAAATATTTCAAAATCTTTGTAATTTTAAGAAAGGTATCTCTATATAATGATTTATTTTTCTTCTTTACAGATGTTGAAGCTTATAGGATTGAACTAGAAGGCATCAAGGTCAAAGGAAAGGGTTGTCCTAAACCAATCAAAAATTGGGCTCAGTGTGGAGTCAGTAAAAAAGTCTTAGAAATTTTAAAAAAGTAAATTTGTCTATAATTGGCATCTTTAAATTGTTCTTACACTAACTTTTAAACTATATTGTTATCATAATACTATATTTTGGTTTTTAAAAAGGGAACTAGTCTTTTATGTTGTGCTTATATATATGATTAGAATAATTTTAAATCTAATAGCATAAGAAAAAATGTTTATTTACTGTTATATATATAAATATTGAGGTTATACAGAATGCTTAACCATTTTGTTGTCTTATATTGTAGAGCTTGAATATATCTAAAAAAATTAACATAATAAACACTACATTTTTTTTTTTCCTTTCAAAATGTGTTAGATTTTTTTCTCCCTGTAAATATATATTGCAAATTATATATAGATTTGGGAAAGTGATATAATATTATTATAATTAGTATTGTACTTAACTTTGTTTATTTAAAATGCAAATGTATTTTTAATTTGTTTCCTTCATTTCTATCAATTAATGTTTAGTGTTGATTTTCATTTTGTATGCATCGTGTGTTTTGATGCTTAGTTTATTTAGTTATTGCTTATTAATTTGATTGATTAAAAGGATGCTTTGCAAACTATTATGAGAAAAATTATTTGTATTTTATTTATTTGAAATTTAAGAAACTGTGAAATACAATTTTAGTATAAGTTTTCCATTCTATATTTTACAAATGCCATTTCAGATATCTTCTACCACTAGATTGTTTTATTATTAATATATCTAATATTTTTAATTCAAAAGTAAAAAAAAAAAAATTAACATTTGTTTATGTAAGTAATTCCTTTGTTTTTATGTTTTAAAATTCTTTGAAATATTTTCAGACAGAACTATGAAAAACCAACACCCATTCAGGCTCAAGCAATTCCATGTATTATGTCTGGAAAAGATTTGATTGGAATTGCTAAAACGGGTTCTGGGAAAACTCTGGCATTTCTATTGCCGATGCTTCGACACATTATGGACCAGCCGTCTCTGGAAGCAGATGATGGGCCTATAGGTAAGATCTTTAAATTAAAATGATTATTTTCTTTTTAGTTTTTTTTATTAAAATAATAATCGTCACAGTACAATTGTACGGAAATGAATTTTCTATCCTTATTTAGAAAATTTTTATTTTCTAAATAAGGATAAAAGGAATCCTTATTTAGAATTAAAAAATAAATTTTCCTGAATTAGAAAATAAACTGCAAATATTTAAAAATAATATGATAATATATTTATAGACAACTAATAGTAATACACTATAATAAATTTATCTGAATTTCAAAAATTTGCATAGTTATGCATTTGTTTCTAAATTTGTACTGTAGTTTATAAAATGCTTTAAATTTTCAAAATATATACCATATTTTGACTTTGGTTTGCTAACTTCATTTGTGTATTATACTTGTAGAATACAAGATCGATTAGCTCTATTTTTATAAAAACCATTAAAAAATGCATAACTTTTTATTCTGTGCATGTCTGCATAAAATTTTCCTGAATGCAAAGTTATTTCCAGTGATTAGCATTTGTCTGTTCACCATTCAGATAAAAGAAAATTAAATATATATATATTTAACTAACTAGAAAAATAAAGAAAAGATTATAGAAACATATTATAACTTAACTTGTAGGCTGAGTAAGATTTAACCATTTGGGCATAATTATCGACAAAGTAAATTGCTGAAGGGGGCTTGATGGCCAAGTGACTAGCGCTCAGAGCCACAGGTTTCGGGTTCGAGTCCCGGCATGTGTAGTGATTCGGAATCCACTTTAAACTGTAGGCCCTGGTCTAATATGGCGGTAGAGCGTTTGGCATAGTGCTGACATCCTTACATCTTAAAACGAAAGCATCTCATGTTTCGAAATCTGGCAGTAGGCCTTGGCCACACCATGGGGCTCTCGCACCATAGAAGAAGAAAAAGTTGTTGAAGATTAGTTGTAATCAAAGAAATATTTGCATTAAAAATAATGAGAAATTAAACACAAAATAATTATACTTCAGCTAGTTCAAGTTACAAATTATTGTGAATAAAAAGTTGTTAAAAGGAATTTGAAATATATATATTTAAACATTAAACATATGAATAGAAAGTTAACTTCAGAAGTATTTTTCAGGTAGATCATAAAAAAACTAAAAGTGTGCCTTTCTGATGTAGTGATTATGTGGATGATGCAAATGCCAGATATTTTCAGTAAAAAAAAAAAAAAAATATATATATATTATATTTTTAAAATTCCATCATGGCTTTAATGAAAAAGATTTTTTTACATTATCTGTCTTTTAAATATGTAAAGCTTAAGAGGCATCAGTTTTCATTGATGCTTTATATATAGATATCAGTTTATATAAATAACATCTAATTAACAACTTACAGTGAAATTTGTTCTCATGAGAAGCTTGAGTAACATTTTTTATATGAATAAAAAAATATGCATTTAAAAACAACTGCTGGAAATTGTTGTAATTTTAAATCAAGAGGAAAGTAATAAAAGAATCATTATACATATTTATGTAATCAAAATGAGCATTTTGTTGTTATGTAATTTGGATATACTGATTATTTACAAAAAACTTGAAGGCCAATTAAAATTTGTTAATGTACATTTATGTATTTTTTTTGTTTGTACTATATTTTATTTAACTAGGTATCATAATGACACCTACAAGAGAACTAGCTATGCAGATCACAAAGGAGTGTAAAAAGTTTGCCAAAGGCCTTTCATTGAGGGTTGTTTGTGTTTATGGTGGCACTGGGATATCGGAGCAGATAGCTGAACTGAAAAGAGGTGCCGAGATCATTGTTTGCACACCTGGTCGTATGATTGATATGCTTGCTGCAAACAGTGGTAAGTTGATTTTATACTAGAATTATTACTTGGTTTCTCTTAAATTACTTTGATTTACTTTTCATAATTTTTTTCTTTTCATTAAAGGTCGTGTGACGAATCTCAGAAGATGTACATACCTTGTTCTTGATGAAGCTGACAGAATGTTTGACATGGGTTTTGAGCCACAAGTGGTGATGAATTCAGTATAACATATGATATTAAGTGATAATTTTATTTAAGTTACACTAATAAAATCAATTTCATTTTTAAATTAACTTCAACTTAATTTCTTTTTTCTATTTTTTAAATCACATTTTGTAAATCTAATGTTTATTCAATTCTTTACTTCCAACATGTTTCAAATGTTTTTCTTTTTTTTTTATTGAAATTAATAAAGAACTGGTTTTAATTAAATGACATTGTTAATTTAATGAACTATTTTTATATTAATTAATCTGAAATAATAATAGTTAAAAAATAAAATCTGAAATAGGTTTTTGAAAGACTATGGGGTGCTAAGAGTACCTGTACTTTTTGTAAATACATTTAAGTTTCAAATAATTGTGTTTAACTGACATTACATGTATATATAAGGGTGCAACATAATATCAATACCTAGCCTTTGTTTCCGGCACTGTTGGCCATAGACATATACTTCCAACTACAAAAATCTTTCCAAGAGGCATGATCTGGCATTTTTATATTTAAAAAATCAATATTGATTAGATTAAAATCTTAATTTTTTTTTTACAGTCTTCAAACCCTATAGTTCAATTAAAACTTCACACTTAATTGTAACAAACAAAAATTCTCACTTCTGTGTGACAAAAATTTACTAAATTATTTAGTGTCAAAGTTTGAGTTTTTAGAATTTAATTAAGGGGTCAGTTATAAAATTCATTAACATGAGATTGAAATCAGGATAAAACTTATTAGTAGTATTGAAGCCATAAAACGATATGTGCAGTAGTAAAGTGGACATATGCACAAAATACTGTTACAGTGTCCTCCATGGCCAAATCATGATGCTTGATTATCTAACTTTAAAATGATAAAGGTTGGGGGGATTCAATTAAAAAGCTGTACATCATCGTTGAATATGTAGAATCAATAAATTGAAAATAAAGAATGCTCACAATGTTGAAACACACATTCTTAACCAAAGGATACGTATATAAAGCATATGATTTAGTACTTATATTAAATCACACAAAAAAGTTGCAGAGTCTGGAAAGAAAAAGCTTATTTAAAATAAAAATAATGAAGTCAGTGAACTAATAAATAGAACATGGTATTTCAATAACTTATTCAGTTCCTCTTGAGCATTTTCAGGGTATTCAAGATTTACAAACATCCTTGTTTTTGCTTTGCATTGAACTTGTCCACTTTACTATAAAAGGCACTCATCATGCTTTATGATAGGGAAACACTTTGAAATCAGGGTAAAACATCCTTTTAGTGACAATCTCAAATTGGTTTAATTAATTTTATGTCCAACTTCTCAATGAAGGATGAAAAAATCACAAACTTTAACATTACATATAACAATAAATTTGTATCGCTCAGAAGTGAAACTTTTTGTTTTATATTTGTTAGAATGAGTTTTAAAGCTATGAATTTATTAAATATAACTGGGGAATTGCATGAAAGGTTATATTTTGTACTTTCACCAATATTGATTTTTTTTAAATATAAAATATCAAATCAAGGCCATGTATCAATTTTTGATGTCAATCTGTGTGTATGTCTAGTAAAAAAAAAAAAATTTTTTTCTTTTAACTAATGGTCTGCATCTATAAATAGTTGAATGCATATGTTAACTTTTAGTATACTGTCCCTTTATACAAAATTGTGAAGAAATTAAAATTTTGATCTCCTTTGCTAGCAGTGTTCTAATGATAAACTAATATTTAGTATAACTTTATTATAAAATTATTTGAGTTTCTTTTCTTCTGGTGATTATTTTTTAATAGATTTGCACAATATTTAAGTGTAAATTCTTTTAACATGTGCAATTAAATATAGTGAATTAATAAGCATGTACTGTAATAGAGGTTGTTTTTTTTTTTCGCAAGATTTTAGTTGAATTTCTTGCAGGCTTTCAAAAGAAATTTATTAAGCAGCTTTTTTAATGTATGCAAACTTTTCTAAGCAGTTTCTGGCAACTGTCATACCAATTACTGAGTACCATGGGGGAAATACCCCTTAACCTTCTCATCATAGCTCATAAATATGATTTTAATTATAATTTTAATTGGCTGCTTTATTGTTAGTATATAAAAATTACAAGCTAAAAGTTTCTAAAATTAAATAAATGGTACTCAAAAAAGTTAAAAATACTAAAAGTAAATAAAAGTAAAATACAAAAATAAAATTAAAATTAAAAAATAAAAGAATTTAAGTTAAGTTTAAATTTGGTACAATTAGGATGAGCAGTTTCAGGCTAATTTTAATTTATTTTTGGTTTTATGTGATTTTTTAAATTGCAGAATGCGTCTAATTTTTTCACAATAAATAAACTGATTTTTCACATGATTTTTTTATATGTCTTTTTCTGTAGAATATGACCATTGTATAAAATGAGACCTTATATTATTTAATGAGTGTTAAAAAATCATTTGCTGGTTGCAACATCGATATATCCACATAAAGTTAGAAAAAGTAATAATCCATTTCCTAAATATGGATTCTATTCTTTTCCATCAAGTTATTGAGATATTGTTTAAATGATAAAAATTTAGTTTTTATTACTAATAATATTACTGTAAAACAACTAAAAACACTTTAAGTTATTATTACTATTATTATTTTTCATTTTAAATAAAAAAAACTTCCATTCATTTATTCTGTAGGTAAATCGAATAGTTGACGGTACCAGACCGGATCGTCAAACAGTTCTATTTTCTGCTACATTTCCTCGTCAAATGGAGGCCTTAGCCCGCCGAATCCTTACAAAACCTGTTGAAGTGCAGATTGGAGGTCGCAGTGTTGTGTGCAAAGATGTTGAACAACATGTTGTGGTCATAGAAGAGGATGGAAAATTCTGGAAACTTTTAGAACTCTTAGGATATTACCACGATCAGGGAAGTGCTCTAGTTTTTGTTGATAAGCAAGAGAATGCCGATCTTTTATTGAAAGATTTAATTAAGGCATCCTATAATTGTATGGCTTTGCATGGTGGCATCGATCAGTTTGACCGTGATTCTACCATATGTGATTTTAAAGCGGGTAAAGTCAGTGTACTGGTAAGTTGTAATTTTATTCGATACTGATAAGGAAATAAAATTGTTTTCTTTGCCATTAACAGTTATAAATGGCTGCATTTCTTTTAAGAATAGTGGAAAACTTATTTATATATCTATCTGTATTAATACTATAAGAATTTTTAGTTTGATTTATTATTAAATTGAAATTCATTATCACAATATCAGTTGTGTTAATGATAGTATATGTAAATAATCAAGCCTGGTGGTACATGAGTTAATAATGGAAATGTGTTATGATTGCTGATAATGCAAATGGTTTAAAATATATATATCTTGATATAGAAAATATACAAGACACTAGTTTAAATTTTTATAAACAATTGGATTGCTTGAATTGTTTTTCAGTTTAACTTAAACTTTCATATTTTTTAAGTCTATGTATTAAAATCTATTATTAATTTTATTAAATTAACAAGATCAGCTACAATACTAACAAGCAGATGTTACAAAATTACTGTTAAAAATTTGTTTCAAATTTAAATTATGTGTAGATCATGATAAGGATGTTAACTGACATGGTAGTAGAACCTTTCTTTCAATAATTTTTAAGATTATAAGTTATTAAAGGACTGCACTGTGATGAGATATTGTGGCGTAACAATCAAAAACACATGTTAAATAAAAAAAGTTGTATTTTCTGCGATGGTTTTTTTTTTTTCCCTCATTTTGTTTTCTTATGTTCTCATTACAAACGTAACGCAGTAAACTTAATAAATATTTTCTGATAGAAATGTATATTTATCTATTGTCTGAAAAACTACATTTTTCTTTTAAATATTATTGTCATCAAGTATTAACTTCTCCAAGTACATACAGGATATTTTTTTTCCCTATGTTCTTTTCTTCCACCTCCCCCTCCACTTTTTGTAAATTTTGTTTGCCAATTCTGTAATTACTTGTAAGTAAATCATTCCAAAAATTAATTCAATTGATTTTTGTTTTCAGATAAAATATTCTGTACTTCTTCCAAATAAATTTTTCCCTTCCAGTAAAATATGATTCAGTGTTTTATTCAAATTAATACAATCATGAATAAAGTATGTTTCTAGCAGAAAATACTTAATTTATGTAATTTTGCTGTATTGCTTATAATGACATTATAATGAAAAAGCTCCACTGGTAATAGAACTTATGCCCTTTGGATTGCCATCTTGTGCCTTTATCCATTACACCATTATCAGTAACACACTTTAAACATACAGTAGCATTTAAAATCAACTTTTATTTGCTTAAAAGAATATTGAGAAGTGGGCCTTACTTGTAATACAAATTTCAATGTCAAATTGGTGACAGACAGTTTGTGACCTCTCCCAGTTATAGTCAATGTTTGATTAATTATTAATTTTTTTACTGGCATTTTGTCTTAAAATATTTTGAGGAGGGGGGGACTATTTTTGTATTAAAGCAATTAAGATTCATTTTTTTTTAATACTGGAAAAAAAATTAACATTTAAAAGTTTTTAAAGAACAAACATTGTTTGGGAAATCTTACTTATACTTATTTAAGTTTATGTAATAAATTTAGTTATAGGATAAACTTAAAAACTTGGAATATTATATATTGATCTCATATTGATATCATGTTATTCTATTTTAGATAGCGACATCAGTTGCTGCTAGGGGATTAGATGTAAAACATTTGATTTTAGTTGTAAATTATGATTGTCCGAATCATATTGAAGATTATGTCCATAGATGTGGGTGAGTACTAAAGATTTTTGTTTGTTACTCAGTTATAAATGTATAAAATAGAAGCAGTAATCTTAATTATATTCATGAATTATTGAACCCCTCTCATTCTTTCTTTGCTTAAAATTCTTAATTAAAAAGCTCCAACCCTTTATAAAACAATTGAGTTGAAATATGTACTTAAATAATTTTTTTTTCTTTCATACTCAAAATTATATGCTACGTAAATAAAGTTCAGATTTTGCTCAGTAATTGACAAAAATTAAATTAAGATTGATTTAAAAACTTGGATGCTATAAGTAAAATTGATCTTTTAAAGCTTTTTAAAATTTGTTTGTTCATTTAACTTGCATTTAAAAAAATATGACAATTTCTCTCTCCTTACTTGGAATAGTATAATTTGATTTTAACCATTTGTGGATTAAAACTCATATCATTTTTACCTGTGTAATATATGGGTATCATTTTCAGGAATGGGGGTTTTTCATGTCCTTGGTCACTTTAAAATTTATTTTCTTTAAATTTCTTTCACTAGCTTTTTACACATAATATTTATTTATATTTTCTTTTGGAAAAAGTAGCTACAAATTAGTTTTGCACAAAAAGAAAATTGGAAGTTTTTAAATAAATTAATCAGATATTAAATTCAAAATGACAGTTGCAATAATATACAGTAGAATCTCTGTAAGTAGAACTTCAAGGGAGACTGCAAATAATCCGAGTTATAGAGTTTGCGACTTATGGAGGATTTCAACTTATGCGGATTTTGTAAGGAAATATTCGACTTGTAGAGGTTTAGATTCTTTCTAACTTATTTTGAGTTAGAGAGGTAAAATGAATAAAAATTCAAGTTTCAAAGGTAATAAAACATATTTATTTCCAACTTAAAAGTTATATTATGTACTACAATAAAAATCAAAATAATTCCGAAACAACCTTAAAAAATAAAAATATTATGTATTAAAAAAGTCAGTTATTATTATTATTATTTTTTTTTGCTTTAACAATTCGATCGTTGTTCTATCTATAGCACTGTCTAAGCTATAAAGAGCAGAACACTCTTTTTTTTTCTGAGTTGCTATTTCATAGAATTGGTTATTTTATTTATTATATACTCATAAATTCTTTCTAAGAAACAATGACTTGCACTTTGGTTATATTTGTGTCGGCAAATCCTTAAAGTTGGTAACTTATTTTTCTTCGAGCTTTAGAGGTAATTAGTTTCAAATGATCGAGTTGTAAAGGTTGTAAAAAGATTGTAAAATCAAACATTGCTAATGTTCGAGATACAGGGGTCCAATTTTTTTTTTTTTGAGTTACGGAGGGAAATTGTATACCAAAATGGCTTGTAGGGATTGACTAATTATTTCGACTTATAGAGGGTTAAAATTTCGAGTAATGGAGTTTTGGGGCTTGAAGGGAAGGGAACAAAAAAATTTTCGAGTTGTGGAGCTTTTTGACTTAAAGAGATTCTACTGTATATGTTTTTAAATTACACAGAGCAGTTAGTTAAAATAGAAGTTAAAAAACAATTGAGTAGTAATTATTAAATAATTTTATAGGTAACCTGTATATTTGTCCAACCAATTACCTTCAATTTTCTTTTTCAATGGTATTTTTTTTTTTTTTAAATTTGAAATTGTTTATATTTGTTTTATAGGCGAACAGGTCGTGCTGGGAACAAGGGTTATGCTTACACATTTTTAACCACTGAGCAAGGAAGATATGCTGGTGACATCATCAAAGCCCTAGAACTAAGTCAGAATCCTGTGCCTGAAGATCTCCAGAAACTATGGGATGAATACAAATTAAAACAAGAAATGGTGTGCACATTTTTTTTATTTATCTCTACATTAATGTTTACAGAGCCGGATTTTCCTATAGGCTAACTAGGCTTCAGCCTAGGGCCTCAAGATCAAGAGGGGCCTACATTCAAATTGTCAGAAAAATAAAAATTACACTACTCTAAAAACAGTAAACACTAAATCTAAAATAAAGAGAAATTCTACACATATGACTAATAAACAAATATAAAAATGTATTGGTTAAGATCAACGCTTTCGGTTCATTGGGTCTGTTCGTTTGTATATATTAAACAATAGTTCATACGCTTCACTGATTGCTATGGCAAATATTGATGTGCCTTATGCTACTAAGCTCTGGTTTGTTCTGGCATAAATAAAGTGCAGATTGGAACAGACAAATGAACAGACTTATTGATATCCCAACTTATGGTTATATTCGTATTACTTCAATAATATGAAATGCATGTTAATGTTGTTAGAAAAGATTCTTATTTTAGGATTGCATACACGATCATTTGATTCTCGCCACATTATTATTTTTTTTTTATATGTGCCACATTTTTTATAAGGAATAGTACCAATCACAACATGTTTCATTTAACATATTGATATATATCACCGTAATGATGTATTTTATTATCTCTCATGTAATTTACAAACTTAAAAATAGGGCCTCATAAGTGGAATAGCCTAAGGCCTCTTTTCATCTAAATCCGATCCTGAATGTATATATTTGTGTCAGCATTTGCTATCTAAAAACATAAATTTATTTGATAGGCTTTAAAATGTAAATTTATAATAGGTAATGTAAGATGTGCTGTAAATAACTATAAAAAAAAAAAAAAAACAGTCCTTCGGCAATAACTTCTTTTAAAAAATGAATACAAATCTGAAAGATTGGATTTAGTTGTAAATGGAATGACTAATAACTAATTTTAGAGCTTAAAATTAGAAGAATTCATATTAATATGTGCAAATTGTTTTAAATGAAATGTAAGTTCATAATTTTAAGTATTAATACTGTTTTACAGGAAGGTAAGAAAGTTAAAAGCAGCAGTGGATTTTCAGGCAAAGGCTTCAAATTTGATGAAGCTGAGGCTCAACTCGCAAATGAGAAGAAAAAATTCCAAAAGGCCGCTTTGGGACTTCAAGATTCTGATGATGAAGATGCGGAAGCAGATATAGACAAGGAAATTGAAACACTGCTGGCACCCAAAAAGAGAGTCCAAGAAATCACCATCTCACCAACTGTTGCTGGTGGTATTCTTGGTGCCAATCTTGCTAGTGTTGAGAAATTAGAATTGGCCAAGAAACTAGCTTCCCGCATTAGTTTGCAACGCAATATCGGAGCAGAAGCTCAACAAACTGCTGAAGCTGTGCTAAAAGGACATCTGGGCACACCTGTGATATCGGTAAAAACGATTAAATTTTTATTTTAAAAATTTCATCTATATTTGTTTATAAATATTATGTAAATTAAATTTTGAAGAGCAGACTGCACCATTATTATTTTTTTTTTTTTCAATATAACATATGCCCATGAGCCCACAAAACTTAATGACTGCTTTACGATATTTTCTACTTTGGTGAGTTAATCTTGGTGCCATATCTAGATTTAAAAAAAATCCAATGCATTAACCATTGGGTCTAAAACTAATAAATTTAATTAAAAAAAGCAATTGAAAATTGAGTAATTTAGATAAATACAATAATCACTTATGTGGTTTTTTTTTCCTCTCAATATGAAATGTGCAATAAACTTAGCAATTTTAATGAATAACCTGTGAGATAAATATATTATTTATTTGTTCAATAAAACTAAAAGAATTATTTATCAATAGAATTATACTCTGGAAAAGATATTCTCCGATTAATAAATGGAACTTGTAAATAGATAAGGAATACCTATTGATTTGCGAAAATACATTTTTTCTTATTTGATATCCATGCCATTATAATTTGAAATTTGTTAATAATTTTTCAAATTGAGAAATGGAATTATTATTTTTTTTTTTATAAGACTTTATTAGAATTGAGAATATAATTTTGCTGTCCATATTCATACACTCCCAAAAAAATTAAAAATCAGTAAAACCCTTTTTTTTACATTGAAAACTTTGGGATTTCAGGCCAAGACACTTGCAGAACAACGAGCTGAGAAACTTCATGCTAAGCTCAACTACCAACCCAAAGCAGATGAAGAGAGCAAAGACGAAGAGCAAGCTGTGGAAACATTCCGTAAATACGAGGAAGAATTGGAAATCAATGACTTTCCTCAACAGGCTAGGTGGAAAGTCACCTCAAAAGTAAGTTCTATAAATGCTTTTGAATGAATGTGGAATTTTAACTGCAATCTACTGACATGACAACCTGCTTTAGAGGGTTATGAAAGAGATTTTTAAAAACTCTGTCTAATAAATAAATGAATGAGAAACTGTCCAAAGTAATTGAAATATGGATATTTATAAATGAGCATTAATTATGATACTAAAAAGATGTTTCAGCAATTAACACAGAGTTTTGTTTTTCCGACACTGTAAATAATACATAATTAAAAGTATCAACATGTTGTTGACCTATAAGTCAATAGTTCACTATAGTTATAAATTCCATATCATATGTATTGGTGTAGTCAAATGTGATCATTTTTTTAATTGATATGAGAAAGGCCATCAGTTAAATTGTATCTGTCAACTGTGGAAGAAATAGTTATATTATAAATCAAAATTTCTTCTCAAAGTTTAGCATTTAACACTGAATGTACAAAGATATTGTGTTTAAGAACAATATTCATGATCCCATCAATACTTTTTTTTTTTTTCTACATCAAAGACCTATAACTCATACAACCCTAAATTAGTACAGAACTTTTCCTATACTTCACTGATGGATGTTTATTTGGATGCATTTCTGTAAATAATTTTCTCTGCATCTTACTCACTCTATCTGTTCTAAAAAATGTTGAACTCATTTAAAAAGATAATTTCAGTTGATGCATTATGAATTGGCGATTAAAAGTGCTCATGAGGGAGGGTCGATGGCTGCAAGTTTAAATTAGTAGTATTAAAAAATGATCAAATCTGTTAATTATTCTACTTTATGGTGGTAGAACAAGGTATACTCATCTAAATTGAAATTTTGTTGCAATGTTTTTATCTTCCTTATGAAATTGTTAAATTCATTTCTTATAGGAAATAAAAATGGGAGAAAACTTTTGAAGATTTCTAAGTTTGAAATGTAACTTTTTTATTTCAATGTATTAGTTGAAAAGTATTTTAAATTAATGTATAGTCTTTAATTTTATAATAATGAATCATAACAATAAAATTTATATTTTACATGGGAATACTTTTATGCCTTAAAATTCAAATAATTTTTGAAACTTCTGATGATTGTTTTCATGAAATGTGTCCTCTATTGAATAGTGAGTTCTTTTTATTACAAGTTAACGCCATATAAATTTATTCTACACTCACTGCAAATATTCAAATAAAAAATATAAACCTATGCATTTTTAATGAAATTCGGCTGCATGCTTATTGATATTTTGTACTGACAAAAAATATAAATTTTAATGCATTAACAAATTCTAAGCTCAAAGTTTAATTGTGACAGTTACAAGGCTGAAAGACTAAGTATTTAAAATATCTTTTATATATTTTAGGAGGCATTGGCTCAAATTAGTGAGTATTCTGAAGCAGGGATCACAGTACGTGGCACTTATTATCCTCCTGGAAAAGAACCCAAGGAAGGAGATCGCAAACTGTATCTTGCCATCGAAAGCACAAATGAACTGGCAGTGTCTAAAGCTAGAGCCGAGTTCATTAGGCTCATTAAAGAGGAACTTGTCAAAATGGTAAATATTTTTAATAATTTATTGCTGCACAAGTTATCTAGGCTTTTTAAAGTTGTTTATTTTAGCTTATTTAACAATGGACTACATGAAAAAATAATCCATACATGAATTTATCATTTATTATTATTATTACTCATTATTTATTCCTTTTTTTTTTTTTTTTTTTACAGCAACATTCTTATCAGCCCATCAATAGAGGACGTTATAAAGTACTTTAAATCCATCTTGCATCATCTTTTATGTACAGTTCATCCATGTTCTCAGTTGAAAAAAATAAAATTTTCTTTTTGTAACAAGAACTTGGTTTTTAAATTGTGTAATATTAGGCTTGTTTTTTAACAAAATAATGCTTCACATTGAAAACAAAAATTTTAAAGATATTCATTAGTCATCATTTTTTATGCAAGGAGTGTTAATTTTGATAAGTGAAATGAGAGAATATTTAATGGATACATTTGCTTTTTAAATCAGTATGCTGTCAATTTAAAGGATAAAATATTGCATGTTAGAATGGATTGATACAATATGTGTAAAAAAATTAGTAATGGTTTTTAGCAACTATGTTAATCTATCATATAAAATGTTTCTCTTATGTACTGCCCAAAATCAGACTTCCTTTTTTCCCTACCAGAATAAAAAACTTTATAAACTGATTCCTTATGGTCTAGATCAGGGGTCTCCAAACTTTCCAGTCTTACACCCACACTGTTTACTCCAGTAAGTACCAAGGGCCAAAACCGTTTTTAATTTTTCTGCCATTATCTATATAATTACATAAATCTCATTAGTATTTTTTACAAGTGGATACCCCTCGGTTTCAATCGCGTTAATTTAGCTTTTCTGTTCCCGAGAGATTTTCGGGATAAAAATCATATGTTTGATTCAAGATATATACATTCCAAAACATAGATGTACAATACTCTTTACCCACACAGGTAACTGCGGGATGTTCACTAGTTTACAATGTTAGCGGGATTCATTTCAATTATTTGTTATGCTTAAGTTAAATTGTCTGCATATTATGCTTGCCATTAAGCTTTATCTAGCAAGTAAATAAAACTCAGTTATTATCAGTGTTTTTTTATCCAACTTATTACAGCAACAATGAGCTATTCGCTGTCGCAGGCTGGATTGATGACACTGGCGGGCTGTAGTTTGGAGACCCCTGGCCTAGATAATATGTATATGAAACAGTGCTGTGCATGTAACACTACACCTATACTTTTTAACCAACCTGCCAGTTTCTACTGCTCTACAAAAGTTTATCATGTTCCATACATTTGCAATGAAATAATTTAATTTTACATCAAACCATAACATTGTTTGGATTCTAGTTTTCTTCCTATGCTAGTATTTAAAATTAAAGAGGAATTTCAATAATTTTACATTCAAAACCAGATGGATATCTTTATTTACCTTACATAGCACCTCCTTCAAAATTTTAAAAATACATATTAGCAATATGGAATAATATCATTTCAGACAAAAAATAATACCCAATAAAGAATTCAGAAAAAGTTAATTTTTCTTTTAAAATAGAAAAATGTACAAATGAATTTCTTTATTCTACAAGTAACAAAAACTATTTAACAAATTTGCAGACAAGTTAAAATATCACTTGTTCCGATGACATTCACAAAATAAAGCATTCAATTATATTTTATGAATAACATTTTTTAAAAATTATGAGATTCACTAGTAAAATATTTAAGCCTTTTTTTTATAACAAGAAAATTACTTTTTTAAAGCCTAATAATTTATAAAATAACATCCATATTTTCAAACAATCCTCCAGAAATGGATATAAATTTATAACTATTATGTTACTACATTCATAAATATATAATTTTTCAAAATTTGCTTTCACATTTTATTACTACGTCGTTAATGTCGGATTTTCTTTTAACTGATCAAAAGTATTTTATAGAATCTTAAATTAGCAACATATCTGAATAGATTTCTCAAAAATAAATAAAAACATTCTCTCAAAACCTGACAGCTAGTTACAATTCAAGACATTTTTTTTAAAGAAAAAAATACATAAATATATATATATATATATATGTTCTTTCTGATACTTGATCAAAATATTTTCAATATTTACATGTTTAATTTAGACAAGACAAATAAAAGACGTCACATTTGAGGCAGTTTCGTGGTGGCAAAAAGAAAAGCAAGCAAATATTTTACATAAATCCTGAGCTTATAACCAAAAGAACACCATCAATAATATAAATCGAAAGTAATGGGGATAAAAACTTAATGGATATGCAAAAATAAAAAAAAATTTATGGGCTTCAATTTTACAGCAATCATCAGAATAAATGTTGAATCAATTTCTTCCACCATCCAAAGAATTGTGACTTTAATGTTACAAATAATAGATTTTCTGAGCTTAATATTTAATCAATATAAAAATCATTATTCTACATCTACATATAAGAATAGTATTTTACAATTAACACATGAAACGAAAGGGTCATTCAGCATATCAGCAGACATAATTACTTTGGTTTAAAAAAAAATTTCATTAATACTTAAATAAATTTTATGGTTATACATGACTCTATATATTTTCAATATAAAACATTCTGGAATAAACACAAAAATTTACAAAGTTGCACAAAGAAGAATTGCTAGCTCTAATATATTACTATTAATGCTGTGCGTAGACAACTTCTATCTTTCATTATTCAAATAGGATATATTTTCTGCTGCTGTATATAAATGAAATACAAATTCAAAATAATTATACCGGCCTTGCTGAATGAACGATAAGAATCTGTGTGTCAAGGACAAAGCTGTATTTACGAAAACAGAGGTTATTTCAAAAACTATTTACACCTGTCAAGTATATAAATCAAGATATCTTATTGGCATAAGCATTAACTTCACAACTTTGAAAAGAATCCAATATTTTTACAAATCAAAAAAGCAATGTTCCAACACATATATACATAATTCTCTAACAACTCATATACAGTCAGAATAATTTATCAGAGTTTTCCAACATTTTACAAAATAAAATTCTCTCCAAATCAAAATACAACACTGAAAATATAACGTTTTTTCAGTATGCATAAATAAACAAATCGGAAAAAAGAACTTGGTAGGTTCACATCACGCTACTTGACGTGAAAATGTATGAAGAAAGAAAAAGTGCACAACCATTATTTATATATTTTTTTTTATTTCAAGCAAAAACTCTCTCCCTATAAGGAATACTATTTATAACGAGGAAAAAAAAAACGAGATTTATGTACATAAAAAAATATGCAATATGAACAGTAGTAATTGTGAAACAGTAGAGCAAAAATAGATTTCCAAGTTCTTAAAAATATACGTACACACACATACAATAGAAAATGGATATAGAAAAAGTTCAACACAATAATAAACATTAACATACAATGACTAAAAATTCAAAAGTACTTGCAATTCATTATATGCAGCATATATATATTACATATATATATGTATAGATTCCTGTGTTTACAATTGCTCTTTTTCATGCAAGTATGTTTGTAAATATCTGGAATGTAATGAAAATATTCACAAATGGGCATGAAAGGAATCGAACCAAAATAAGCAATAAAGGTGTTAAAGGAAGAACACTGATTTAAACAGTAAAAATATAAAAAAGAGAAATATGGGGATCTTTCCCACTTATAATATATAACCAGTTTTGATTCTGTGAAAGTTTTGAATTACAACAGTCATAAACTAAATGTGCAATAATAAATTATTTCATTGAAATGACCTGCCCATCAAAATACAAAGTGCAATATCTATCAGAAAAATAAAATGTTTTTTTTTTTTTTTTTTTATCTTGCATTATAAATTTTTTTTATCAAATTGAATATATATTTTTCCCCCAAGGCAATGTGCAAATGACTGAAAGAAAGTAAAAGAAATAGAAATTTAGAAAAGAAAGTAATTAAAGTTAAAGTAGTAGGTAAAAGAAATTTAGAGACAATATCATTATTGAATTTTTTTTTATTTTAATTGTCTTTCATTTAGGTATTAAAAATTTTAAAATCAATTATTTGATCAGATCAAATCAAATCAAATTATTATACCAAAAAAATTATCATGTATACTTATATATAAACAATATTGCCATTTTTATAACCATACATGAATGACATACTGATATATTAGAAAATGTTTTGAATACCAAACGAAATGAAATCATCAATAAATATGATAGATATATAGGCTTGTCAGATTCATTCAACTTTCAAGACATAAAAAAAAAAAAAAAAAGGTTTAGGATATATTTTTGTTCGACTTCACAGAATCATATTAAAATATTTAAACATTTAAGGGCTTATCTAATATGCTAGGAAATAATGTTTACAAATATTGCAATCTAGTAAAAAAAAAAATGCTCTTTAATCACGAATAACATACATTATATTTTTCATTATTAATTCGGTTTTCCTTGCATTCATTTATATATATTTCCTCACAATGAGTGGGCATCATTTTTAAATACAAAATGCTCTTAATTCATGTAAGCCATTTCATAAGATTTGGAAAAAAAGTAATAACAGTCTAATCATTGTTCAACTCCATAACACCTTGTTAATGTACAAAAATAAATAACGCAAAAATCACCGATTATATACAGATAAATTAGGCGAATGTGTAGTGGCAATGGATAGCAGAAGAGGCATGTCGCTGATGTCAACGCTCAATGCATTTGCTATTCTTGAATGAGGAACAGGAATTCGGCAGCTTCGAACATAATCTGCTAGTGTCTGGCTGCGAGTATACAATTCTTGCAATCTGTCTTCAAGGTAGATGATGCACTACAAATATAGAAAAAACATTTCATTAATGAAAAGATACAACAAATTTTCACTAATGTAACTGCCCAACACCTTTCTCTTAGATTTTTAAATATCTATAAAGAATGCTTAAAGATCATTATGTAACCTTTTATTGTTATACAATATTATTTCATGTCATCTTTTACCTACATACTCATAGGCCATTCCCCCTCCCCTTTTTTTACAGCATAGAATATAGAATATCTGAAGTAGATTCACATATCGGAAAAATAAGGATATAAATTAATTTTAGTTAAATAGATCATTTAATTAACTTTTACTTCCAATTGAGTCATTAACAATGTTACAAAAATGGAGAGTGTGGTGAGAGCATGTGTAATTTTTGCCAATTTTTTTTTTTTTCTTTTATTGTTTTTCAGTGAATTTTACACTTAACATTGAAATAAATTATCTTTTACAAGATGATGATCAAGTAAGTAGCATTAAATAAAGAAATAGTAATTTATAGCATCAACTTTTTTTTTTTTCTAATTAAATGAATTATATTTTCTTCAACTGATTAATTACTGGATAATACTGTCCATTAATTCATAGTCATTATATACAGATATATTCCAAGATAGAGGTAAAAATGAAATATATATATATATAGTTAGTTCATTTCATCTCATTAGTTCATTTTCTAGATAATATTGCCAGAACTTTATAATCTTTCATGCCATTAGTCATTTTAAATTATCAATCATGCAAACAATTCACTTATAAACAATTAAAAAATTATAGAGCCTTACAGATTCAGGAGGTATTCCCAGTTCAACCATATTCAGAATTGCATCACAAATCCCACTCACTAAAGACGACATGGTAACAGATGCTCCAAATGTGCCTGGGATTTCACAGCCAACAAAATTACTTGAAAGAATCTGGACATTCCTACAAAGAAAAATGTATAAAATAATAAAAAAAATCTTTAAAAGTTTTATATATATATATACACACACATACATACACACATTTAATTATAGTTGTATAAAAAATATTTATTTGATCAAGTTACTATATTCGTAAAGAGTAAATATACTAATAATTTAAAAACGAAAAAATATTTTTTAAATATAAGAACACTAAGATACTAACATCAAAACAGTAATTTGAAAAATAAAATGTAAATTAATAAAAATTAATATGTGATTAATAAAATAAATCATCTTTAATGACAGTTTCATGACAGCTGATAGTTTTCATAAAAACTTAAACTCATTATTATATTTACATTTGACTTTTCAACTAAGTAAAACCTTATTTTACTATCACAAACACTTTTAGAATTCTAATTTTTACATAACCAATGAAACAAAAGGAACAGCAAGAAATATATAATTCGACTACGAATTGAATTAAAGCTGTCAAGTGGCCAAATTGGACAGATTCAAACAGAAGTAAAATAAAGGTATTTTCAGAGAGAGTTTCAATTTTGCTAAATAAATTTAATTTTAATAATTAAAATTTTAAATTGAGTAATATCAAAAGAAAAAGGAAATTGGGTGAAAATAATTCTACAATTAACTATTAAACTTTTTTTTCTTTCAGAATGGTTTTGTTTAGCGCATATTTAACTGATATCCCTATCAAGTTCTTCCAATTACGCTCTTAAAATGGATATTTTCCTCTCAATACAACCAGTGGTCAAACTATACATATCCCTTGAAAAAGATTATAGAAACAATAAGGTCAAGTTCACTGCAAAAGAACAAAAATCAACTATCCCTAAGCACAGTAGTGATAGCTTTTAATAGAAATATCTATCAATGACAGAGACCCTGTTAGAATTAATAATTGCCTGATACTCAACTTCAGTTTTGAAAAACTTTTTCGAATCTCTTACCAAAACTAGTTATTTCGCCAAACTTGTCGGCAATATAGAAAAAAAAAATTTTTGTTTTGTTTTTAACAGTGTGCAAATATTTGTAATATTTTTAGAAAATAAAAATATATTTTATAAAAAAAATCTTTTAAGTAATTGAAAAAATAATAGAGAACTTAAAAATTATTAACTAATATAATAAAAGCAATTATTTTGTATTTTTAACTATTGTAGCAGTTACTTCAACTGAAATTTTGAGTAATTTCATTATATGATGCCATATTACAAAATTTTATTAATCATACAACATACCAGTTATCTGTGTCCGCAACAATACACAATGCTTCTGATGCAGGTTCTCCCAGCATATGGATCTAAGTTACAAAAAAATAGTCCATTAAAAATTAAGGCCTTTTTCCATACGTTTAAGATAGAGAAGTAAAACAATTTTCAAAATAAGAGTGAAAATCTCAATTTACTAACTTGGGTTTTCGTAAAAGATCCCTTTGTATTTCCATCTCGTTCAAAGGGCCACTCAACCCTTGCAAACAAAAATCAGATAGGTAATGATCTGAAATGTCAGCCATCAAAGACCAACCAAAGCTCTTGTAAGGAGATGGTTCGGTATTTTCTCCCAAATGCTGAAGCCTATAAACATTGAACCATGCCTCGTATAAAAATAACTTTAGATAATCATAATGTGCAATCAGATAAAGTTGAGTATGATATTCTTGCAGAGAATAAAATAAACACAAATTTTCATTAGATTTTATATCAAAAATAATTCTTTAACTCAAGATGATAACATGTCATAATTTTTTGAAGATAAATAATAGTTAAAATTTACAAAAGATCCATTTTCTATAAAATTTTTAATATATATTTGGTATATATAGATATATAATAAATAGATGCTAAAAATTTAATCTATTGCTCAAAAGTTTTTGAAGATATGAGTTCAATTATCAAAAAATGAATTAAAAAAAAAAAAAACAATAAGCTCAATAGCAAAGATAATTCACATGACTAAATATCACCATTAATATACCAAGTGATAATTTTTGCATTTTGGTTTAAATACCATTAAAATTTTTTTTTATTTGTGGTAGATATTGCTTATTTTAAAACTACTATAATAAATTCTACATGTGATGCATACCCAGGTAGAGGCTTTTCATCACATCCTTCTGGATACCAATTCTCTAGCCTCTTCAGCATTTCACTTAAATGATTTGTGTCACGGCTTGGGCTGTGTGGCTCTTCCATGCTATGGTAACCTTCTTCAATAGATTCACATTCCTTTGTCTTGCAGCAAGCATCTTTGGTAAACGTGAGACCGTTTGGATGATCCTCAAGGCACAAACAGTCAATGGAGTTAGAGCCAGTTTTAGATTTGTGAGATGGTCGGCAAGCACAGTTATGTTCTTCTTTTACACATGACATCCTTATAGAAGGGTCATTTTCTTTGCCTTCTCTAATGGTGCTCGCACTCAAATTAGTGCTGCCAACATCAGAACAGCAGTTGGCTGGATGCTCTTTCAGAGCTTGTCGCTTTGAAGGATTTACAGCTTCCATCTTCTCTTCAAGACTCATGTAGCCCAGACTGTCCAAAGCAGAGGGCTTCACTGACTCACAAAGGGCATTAGGAACTAATACAGATTGGGCACTAATACTACAATTGTCTTCAGTTGGCGTTATGGTAAGATCACAAGTGTCTTTTGAAGAATGGGAGGCAGTGTCCAGTTCAAGAAAGGAAGTAGTCGCTTGAGGTAAAAGCAGGTTATGTGGAAGACATGAAGCTTCAGAAGCTGCTATAGGAGACAGTTTTTCAGTTGTGGTGCTACAACTGCTGGCAGTTGATATTGTGACTTTGGTGTCCATCTTGATAGAATTGCTACACACTGGAAGTGCAGGTGATCTAAAATCAGAAGTTGATATATAAGTGAAATCTTAATTTTTTTAATTTTCAAAAACAATTATTAAAGCTTACCTACAAACTAAAATAAATATATTTCTAATCAAAATTTTGAGCAAACTCATTTAGATACAATATTTACTTGAATACTATATATAATTTACTTTGAATTTCATAATGTGTTTTTAAAACAATCACAACTCAATCCAAATAATGCAAATAACTTAATATAGTTTTTAAAGCATTTTTATATTTCCATCAAAATAAACTAATTCAACAAAATTGCTTTAAATTTCATCTTTCTTAAACAATGCGTTATTCAAAAAATGGTCGTAAATTTATTTAATCATTATATCTATTTTTATAATAATCTATAAAGAATTTTTACAAATAAGTAAAAGATTTTAAATAAAAAATGTGAAATCTAAAAACATTCTGTGATACTTCAGTTTAAAAAAATTCAACTTAAATAATTGAATAAAATTCAATCAGAATTTCAAATAAGCATGATATCTGCAAGGAAATTTTAAATGGAATTACTTTCACAAACTTTTCTGAATAACAATATTAAATAATACTAGAATACAACTTTATTTTATGAAAACTATTTTATTGCATAATTTTAAGTTATTTAATATATATAAATTAATCCAAGACTTTTACATATCATTATACATAGATATCGTGCTTCAGAAATATATTTTTATTATTATTTAATAATAACATCTTTTATTAAAGTAAATTCCAATATTTTTTTTTTTTTTTAATATAAGCTTTTTGTTATTACTTTTATGTAATCCTGAAAAAATTTAGAGTTAATTTTAAAACATACCTAATGCCGAGATTTTCATTCTCAGCAAATGCATCTTCTGCTCTATCATAAACTTGTTGGCAAATGTCACTGCATCGAATGAAATAGCTGAGAACTTTCAGAAAACTAAGGACAACTTCTTTTCTTTGTCCCTTCACAATAGTTTTCGTTAATTTCATGGGCACACCAAGAGCTCCATATAAATCACTGGAAAAAGTGATATTAGGTCAATTATTTAATCATCAAAGAAAACTATAGTTGTAATAATTGTTTAACTCGCATACATAGTCACTTATAAAGAGTGAACAGATTTTATAATTGGAAATAATTATCTTAAAAAGCAATGTAAGTTTCTTTTAAAATTAACACAATCACATTAAAGTATATTAAATCTTACCTTAATTGCACCCAAAGAGGATTGTAAGGCCTTGACTTAGCTAAAAGATCCACCTAAAATATTAATTTAAAATTCACTACATTCATTGTAAAAAAAAATAACATTTATTAAATTATAAACATAAGTAGAATATTCTAACATTAAAAATTAGTTTAAGTTTCTATATTAAAATTTGAAGATAGTAAATTTAGCAGAAAAAAAAATTAGTTTGATTACAAATATTGACTTTATTTTTTATTCCAACTTTTTTTAAAAAATTACATTTGACATCCCAAAGGGAACATTATGCATTGTATAATAAAATATGCACTGAACAATGACACACACTTTAATCTCTTTTCGTGGAATTGATATCCTACAAATTATGGGTGCAAAGAATTATCTTGCTTTGACTTTGGATTTTATCTTCAATGAATGAAATTAAAGTTTTAAAATTACACATATTTTTAAATTACATTATTTATTATTTCTTGAGAAAATTATGCATCATAAAGTAAAATTTTTTAAATGTTACTGAATTACATTTTTTAAAATTTATACTTTAGTGTAAAAATGAGTAAAAATTTGTACAAGAAATTTAGATAACATGAAGGTTAGGTCTATTGAATATCTTTTTGAAAGGCTAAATTATTATTTAATATTTAAAAATATTTACAAGATTAATTAGAATAAGAAATCATATTTGCTAGTTCCTAAATAGAAAAACATAGAAAAATAGAAATAGCCAACATAGAAAAAATACTTCAGCATTTTTACACCAGCATAGCAATAATAATTTTTTTTATTTTTAGAAATGTAATAATGAAAAATAAATCATTAATAAAAATTAAAAATAGTTTAAAATGAAATAAAAAGAATCAATACCCAGTACGGTGTATGTTTATGGCTGGATTGAGTTGACTGTATTTTAGAATCAGTAGGAATAACAGAAGGAACCCAAGCTAGATGATGTGTGAGCACAGCAGTTAATAGTGTACTTACGAAACTGGAAAAAAAAAAAATAGTGGATTTATTAAAAATGTAGAATTTATTTAATATAATACGATCTTAGTTTATACACAATTCTTATAATTAAATAAGATTTCTTAATAGCACTTTAGTGCATATTATTTGATCAAAAATTACAAATCGTAAAACTCGCTAGAAATTCATACATTATTGAATAAAGCTAAGAAATCTAGAAACTCTGAATTCATTACATATAAATTAGAATACATCAGTTTACGAAGCTTTTAATTTATACTAAGAAATTTACAAGATACAAAAAACTTACAAATTAGTTTCCTTTTTATCATACAGTTTCAAAAGATTAGAAAATCTCTCTAAAAAGGCATAGCTTAAATGACGAT
Source organism: Caerostris extrusa (assembly GCA_021605095.1). NCBI lineage: Eukaryota > Metazoa > Arthropoda > Arachnida > Araneae > Araneidae > Caerostris > Caerostris extrusa. Next base: position 132,727 of record BPLR01008546.1, on the reverse strand, counting down.
GATTCGGAGATGAGATAATTGTAAGCCATTCTGGATTTTGAAGACGAGGAGCAGTGTATAAATCATACAAGGATCTTTGAATTCTTGAGAACCCTTCAAGAAAAAAAAAAAAATATATATATATATAAAAACAGATTTACAGAGAGTGTCCAAAATAAAAACTTGCGTAACTAACTACAAAATTTTCGATACAACTTTTTAATTACATATATATTGATAAAGTTTATTAAATCTTTCTATTGTAAATCCTTCTTTTCATAAAAACAATTTAGATGAAATGTCGGACATAAAAAAAATGCATAAAAATGATTGTAAAATATGAAAAAAAAAAAAAAATAAAATTACTCACTTCAAACATTAGGTGAACAAATTTTTTGCGATTCAAGTAAGCTCTGATAACTGTGTCCTTTAGATTCATTAAATGACCTTCAATTAGTGATATGTGAGTAAAGAGAAAATCAATGAAATGCCTGCAATTAAAATAAAATAAATTTCAAAACAATATTTCATATTCATTAGATGTTTGCAAAGAAATTTGCTGAAAATTTTAAATAACTTATTTTTATCGTCAAAAATTTCAAATGCTATTTTGTAGATTCCCTCCCATAATAAATTCAAGCTAATGTAGAAGTATTTTATTTGAAGATAAGAAATATCTATTTTTAAAGCACATTAAAAGAAGAAAAAAATTGATGAGGCTGCAATATTCAATCTTTTATATGTTTTACATCAATAGAAATTTGTGTGTGTTTTTTTTTATTATTATTATTATTTTTTTTTACAGTAGAATATATGTATATACAGTTTACAGCAAAATATTTGTTCTTCTTTCTAAAATATTTGTCTTTCAAAAGTTAATAAATTGGTGGCCTTAAGTTGAATTTCGAAAACCAATAAAAATGACCAATATGATTGCTGAAAACTTCACAAGGATCATTTACAGCTATCAGTTTGAAAATATATTGCAATGTCCAACAGAATTTTCAATACAATTTATTTATTTGATAATTTCTAGGTATATTCAAGTCTTATTGGGCTTTACGAGAACTTTTTCAATAATAAAAAACTGTTAATATTTTTAATTAAATGTTAACAATACTTACTTATTTTCCTGATTGTTTTCATCTTCCTTCAAATTAATGACAATGGATAATCCAAGTTTGCTTCGCTTCTGTCCAGGTGTACTTGCATACTAAAATGTACAAGGAAAATCAAAAGACAGTTCATTTTTACTTTACTAAATCTTTTCTTTTAAAATTAAACTTTGCTATGCAATTATAAAACATTAATTATTTATGACTTTTCTTCATTATTCACATAATTATTCAAATAATAATTTTTTATTAATGATAGTAATATATATTTTTCTGAAATTAAATTGAGCATGTTTTAAGTTTTAATTGAATTTTCAAAAGAAAAGTTCCAACACCAGTTTTAATATATTAATTTTTTTAGATAATTGTCTTTATTTCTATAATTCATGAAGTTCATCATTTTCTAGGTGACAACATTTAAAAATGAAATAATAAAATATATAGTTTGAATGTGTACATACATCAGTGGAATTTTCATGAGATTTTGGCAAGCCCAGCTCTATACTAGTGGCTTTGTTTCGCATGATCCGTCTCTGCAAACTGTTGTAGCTACTGGAACGTGGAAGACCAGCCGCAGGACGCGTCGGGAGAGAGATGAGTTGTAGGAAGACTGCTATGACCATCATGAGATTGGAGGGAATCTAAAAATAAAAATTATTCAATTAACTTTCTTTACATAAAAGTTTTATAGAGTTGAAATGAAGAGGAGAAAGAAAAACTGAAAAACTTTACCTGAATCACTATTAGATTCAATATAATGACCAGATAAACGACTAGGTACATTGACAGGAACACTGTGAGCTATAAAAAAAATAATAATAAAACAGTTAGAAAAACATGTGACAAATATTTTTAATTATAGAAAATGTTCAAGCAATAAATTACACACCCAAATGTGGATCATTTTTTTCAGCAGTTTTATCAATGTTTACTTCAACAGAAGACGTCCATGTTCCAGATTCTTCTGTTTCATTATCTCTGAAAAAGTATAAATTTAAAACACTACAATTTAAATACAAATACACTAACCACTATTAAATATGCATCTGTATACTTATTTGCTATCAAATACAAACACTATTATATGATATAGGTTAATGAAATGAGTTTTGAAGAATTAAGCCTGACTTACCCATTTCGAGAGTTTAAAGGCGCAGGTGGGGCAGGAAATACAACACTCAACATAATCTGGGATGGTGATCTAGATATATCAAAAATATTAAATATAATAAAAAAGAACACAGCAGACCATAAACAACTTAAATCTGAATTATAAATTTACAATTTAAATTTCCAAAAATATACAAACAAGAATTTTTGTTGATATATTAGAAGAATCATCAGGTTGATTTAAATCAGTTGATAAAATGCTTGATATAAATTCAAGATTATGAAACATACTTTTAACCTTTTTGAATACTAATAAAATGATAATATTTTGTCCAAGAAAGAGTAAAAATGATATTTTTAAAATACCATGTGCATAAACTCATAATTTTCAGTTATTGAAAACTTATTAATTATAAGAAATATTAAAAACAGCAGTAAATAATTCATTATAAATATATCATAAATAATTGAACATAAATAAATGTATTTAATAATATGTCAAACGTACCTAATGGTATGGATCTTGAAAGTTGTGCCTTGATATGATATAGACACAGCTCCAAAGATCATTTCTCTCAAAAGAGTCTCATCTGAACTTGATTTTTGCCACTAAAATAAAAAAAAAGAAATTCAATATTTTACCATGAAGAAAAACTATTTTTAGAATTTTTCTTTCACAACAGAAAATTTTTGATTTAACAAAAAAAAAAAATAGTCCAAAAGCATGATACAAATATTCCATTCTACAGGGTGTCCACATGAAACTTCGCCGATTTCAAATGGTTATTGTACAGAAACTGTAAGTCCTAGAGATTTGTGGTATCATTAATAGCAACACAACAAGTTTATTTTTCTGCAAATGTTTATTTTTGTCTATGTATGCACTTTGACAGAGGCTCCCTTCGTAGTTCTCAGAATCTCCAGCCAATATTCAGTTTTTAATCCATGTATTGGTAGCATACCAGGTGTAACTGAATTGATAGTTTCGTAATTCTGTGGCAGAGATCACAAGCATCATGCACAAGTGTAGTATAAACCATATCTTTATATAGCCCCACGAGGAGAAATCTAGACGAGTTATGTCTGGAGAACACAGATGTTGATTATTCACTGAATATCCCAATCTGTAGGTAATTGTGAGTTCTGTCGATCCGGTCCAGGATCTCAATAGTAAAGTTTTTACTTTTCGGCATATCAAAAATGCATACAACAAAAATGAATTTTTTCAGAAAAAAAATATTTTGCAGCAAAATAAACATGTTGTGTTGCTATTCCTGACACAGCAAATAGCAAATCTCTAGGACTCATAGTTTCTATACAATAAATATTTGAAATCAGGGAGGTTACATCATATGTATATATGACATATGTGTATATATCTGTGTACATATATGTATATATGACAGATATATGTGTATATATCTGTGTATACAGATATATGTGTATATATCTGTACATCAATTGCTCTAAAGGGACTTGAAATTCATTTAAGCTTTTATAAATAAATATTGTTTGACAATACCATATGCATAATATATTAAGTTACATTACTTCAGGATCTCACATTATTAATACAAATATGACATTCAGAAACTATTAAAATTTTTAAATAATTAAATAATCTATCAACTTATAATAAAAATTTAATAACATTATATGTTTTAACCAAAGGAAATTTTATTTTCCAATAGTCAATTATATTCATGCAAGCATAAGAACGGTGATACTAAGTATACAATTACAAAAATCTTAAAAGTAAACACATTCTAGTATCTGATTCAAATCAAACAAAAATTTTCATTCATAACTATGAAACTAGAAGCCTTTCTCTTGAAGTTTCATCATTTTAAACCAAACATTATAAAAAATTATGTAGAATTTTTCTCATGTTATCAAAAAAAAAAAAAAAATAATAATGTAAATAATTAATACGTAAATATGAAAACTAATAGAACATACTTCTCGTAGACATAATCCCTGCTTTGGTTATCACTTAGCTTGAAAGACTTTTCAATGCTGCTCTCTTGCTTCCTCCTGATGTTTGTCCCCAAGGGTGGTTTTCCTGTGGGAACAGGGGAGGCCAGAGGATCCCTCTTTCGTACAGCCTTCGAATCAAACAGGAGCCGCCTTTCTTGGCCATTGAGCTCTCGAAAAAGAAGCACACGCACTTGCTTGGCGCTATCGAATTCTGGGGGCTTGACCCTGCAAGCAATAGAAATTGTTAATATTAAAATAGCAAAAAACTATTAAAAAGCAAAAGAGAGGCTTTTTAAGTTATGAATATAAAAGTATGACAATTTTGAAAATTGGAGATATTAACGTGTTATACAACAATAGTAAATGTCTTTAAATTAATACTTAACATTGATTATTTTTCTAAAAATTGAAATTTGATGACAAGACAGTATTCTTTTCAACCAATGTAAATGTATCAAAATATATATCTTTTATTATTTATGGTATGTTCTAATTTTTAAAAAAACATCTTATTATTTTTTATAGATATAAATTTTTAAACATTTGTTGTAATTGCTCAGTAACAATTCAAGTTTCTCAGTAAATTTAACAATATGCAAATTGTTATATAATTTATACATATAATTGATTTATCTTTTATAAATAAGGCTAACTTTTTAGGTTTTTTTTTTTTAATTTGTCATTGAACAAAACATTCATATTTCTTCAACAACAGGGCCAAAATTATCATAAAATTGCTTAAACATAACATCAGAACATTAATTATAGCTAAAAAGAATAGATTAAAACTAGATATTTTACAGAACTGTGAAAATGCAGAATTAAATTTTTTGAATGCAGAAAAAAATAAATAGAACAAAGTAAATTTCATTAAAATTAAAAAAAGAACTTGAACATTATAAAATAAATCATGAACAAAAAACTGTATCTTATTAACCAAAAACGAAAAATAGTATTGAAATTCAAAATTTCTAAATGTGCATTCAATACTTTTAATTATCTTTTTTGCTTATATTGCTTTTTTACATTGAATAACTTATATGGAAAAAATAATAATAACGAAATTGCAATCGGTAAAATATCAGTATTTAATAATCTTATTCCTTTAGAAAGCACATAATCATTGAGATTGTAAAACACGAATGACAATACAATTAGTGAAAAGTAATTAATGTTTCTTCTAAATGAAATCTTTAATGCTTAAAGAAAATTCAAGGAAAACAAAATTGTGAAATAAAAGAAAAATTGGTCACGATATTATAAAATAACACATCCTCCATACTCTTACAACAGCAAATTATACATTCATTACATCGTTATTCATGCATTCAACTTTCTCAATCAAAAATATAAATGATATAATATTGAGAAAACAAGTTAAAGAGCCTTCACCTGAACCTTTTATTCGATACATCACACTTGTGTGAAATCAGAATGAAAATAATAAGTCCTTATAAACGATTGTTTACGCAATTGTCATAAATAATGGATTGATTGAAATCTTTGGTTAAAAAAAACATTTGAAGATGATCCGGTATGAAATATTAATTCAAGGAACATAACGAATTTTCGAACTTCGCCACTCGTTTTTAAATTGGGGCATGTAACTTTTTGAAAAGGGAATACCGGTTATGACGCAATCAGATTATTGTTTAATCGACTTTTAACTGGACCTGTCAACTAAAACTGCATGAACTAAGTGTGGCAGAAAATTTTAAATGTTTGCTACAAGGTTGGCACAACGAAAAACTGAAAACATTCCGGGTTCCACAATTTTAACGCATAAAACGCAGCACAAATAGTATTCCCCGAATTATACGTCTGGATATGATAAAAATTCATTTGAAGTCAAATTAGAATTTAAATCCAAAACAAAACTAAACCGGATGCATCTGTATTCGTTATTGCGTTATTAACTGAACAAATATTTCTTTCTCAAAATAGATATTCGGTGAAATAAAGCTTTTTTTTTTTCACTCTTACATAACAAATCTTTGAATATCACTACGTATAAAAAATTTTAATATATAGATTTTAAAAAAACGTTTAATTAGGTGAAATAAACTAAATATATGAAATAGTACATCTTTTCAATTGTTTAACAAACACATTTTTAATAAGTTTTCCAATATCTATTTATACAGCATTATAATAATCATTGATATTGCGATTCATGCGTCAATAACAAAATTTATCGCTTTTATTGTACGCAATACTGTTAATTTAAAGAAAAAATCAATTTGTTAACATACCATCCACCATTATAATGGAAATATACAGTAGCTAAAAAAAAAAAATCTTGAATACGAAGGGGTAAAAATATAAGCAGGGGGCCATATGCAGGTAATTAAAAATATTTTTTCAATTCTTCTTGAAAGATGAAATAAAATTTACTCATAAAACGTTTTTCTCATAATAAAAAAAGTTATATAAAACAATGTAATTAATGAAAAGAATTTAGAAGTAATAGAAAAACTACAATCAGCATATTATTAAAAAAAAAAAAAAAAAAAAAACTACAAAGTAAAAATGCAATAAATACGTCGAATAATTGTGCAATACACTTTTTAATTTTTTTCTTACATGACAAAAACTTTTAATGACAACGCAATACCATCGAGTATTTTCACAGCTAACTTATAAACTGCCATTTTCAATCAGTGTACATTTGACATTTTTTTGCAATATTATAATAATCAGATTCGCATTCTAACGTAACAGACACATGACTACATATAGCAAAAAAAAAAAAAAGAACGGATTCGCCAAAACGCATTTCTTAGATTTTAAGTTTTTGAAAAGTTTAACATTGCTTAGAAAAATCTTGAGCTTTTTAATTGATGCATGACATCAGCGATTCATTATATTGATTTTTACTGTATTACCTAATTAATTTATCTTGGAATTAGTTTATTTTAAAATGGATCAAGTGTTCGGCAATAAATACCCAAACAAATTACGTAAACAGGATTCTGCATCTATGCCAGTTCGGTATTGGCAGCATATCCGATCTTTTTGTCTGCAATAAAATAGTATTCTTCTAATATTTAAATATTTTTTTTTTTTTTTATCAAACTAAAGCTAAATCAAGTTCTTTCATTAAAGTCTAAGTCTTTTAAAAATTGCTTATTATATTTTTTTAAGTTAAATGGACATAGGGTGGTGCAGGTCTGCGAGAAAAGAGTACTAGAGGAGAAATATTTTACACAATTTATTCTGATTTATGGCAAATTAGAGGATTGGAACTCTTCCCAATAACCCGCAAGCCTTAATGGAGTGTTTTTATCTATTTATTTATTATTCTAACGAGTGTTGGCTATCAAAGATATTAGCCAAAAAAAATGTTTGTTTTAAGTATTAATAGGATTATCAAAAACATGTTTTATTTTAAAATTGTACCTAACAAAAGTAATAATGGTTTTGTTTTTTTCCTAAATGATGTATCGAAATGCCCAATTTTATTTGGAATATTTGTCAACAAATATTTTCCGGAATGCAGATACATATTACACTATCGATAAATAGAAATCATTAACTAATTACTCTTCAGCTTAATTGCTACAAATGTGAACTAAATACCAAAACCCTTATTAAATTAATGTAATATCCCATAGTATATTGGGGGCCGAGTGACTAGCGCTCTGGCACTGGTGCCACAGGTTTCGGGTTCGAGTCCTGACGGTGCCATGGATGTTTGTAGTAGTTCGAATCCACTTTAAACCGTAGGTCTGTAAAGCGTTAGGTGTACGACTGGCAATCATACACCGTAAAGACAAAGCATCTCCCTGCCTCAAAACGGATGACCCTGGTCCTCCACAAATATTTATACAAAATATACAATAGCAAGGTGTGAACCCCCAAAAAAAAAAAAAAAATTAATTACAACATCCTGATGCTTTATCAAGGAATCCATCCCCTCAGGATGTTATAAAACTATGTTATTTCTGCTCGCTGTGCCGCTACCCAAAGACCTTAGAAATCTGTATTATTGAGATAAAAAAAAATTAAAAAAAAAGGTCTTTTGATTGCTTACTGAAAGATTTTTCGACTGAAAACAAATGAGTCAGCCACATGCTCATTATATTATCAAATCAATCGTTAAATGATAAGTAAGATTGTTAATCTATATTGCGTTAAGATAACTAATAACAAGTTTTTATGGAACCGCAACGAACTTTCTTCTTTGAGTAGTAACGAGGCAATTATTGCAATTATTTTAATTTAATAAACAATTCGTGTTCTAAGTGCATATAAAATGTAATTAATTTGCACAGATAAAAAAAGTTTTAATGCCAGATTTTAGAGATGAGTTTAAAAAAAAGGCCTCTTTTTTAATTCAACATTTGAACTGGAAACTTAAATTTTTAATATAAAAAAAGATGAGCATGAAAGTTAAATTAAATTCAATAAATATTAAAATCATTTTTACAGAAAAAATTAATTACAATTTTGAGATGGCATTTGATGCTAGCAAACTTCCTTTATGGTAAAAATGGTTAAAATATTTTTAAAGACGTACATGCAAAACTATCAAGAAAAGAGAGAAAGGACTGTATTTTGCATGAAAGGGTATCTATGTTTGATTATAAACTATTTCAAGAGCGTTGGGTTACCGACGACCTTGAAATAGTTAATCATAAACTTCCAAGACTACTACAGTCTGAAATAAAATTGATGTTTCAAAACATCCAAAAAGTGATGTCAGAAAAAAATTAATAAATTACAGTGAAATATTTTTAACCACATAGTTGAAATTTAAAATCGTTTTATGGACAACTTTTCACTTGAAAATGTCTCTTAATCGATGATGAGTAACATTTGAAAAAAAAAAATCCTCATATTTTATTAAATGCATAATATAGTTAGGTGATATTTTTCTTCTTATCATTATTGATTATTTTAGAAAACATTTAAATTTAACTAAATGTTAGTAGAATCTACATTAAAAAATGTGTTTTCTTTACTACATTTAACAGCAATGAGAGATTGTAAATAGCTTGTTATAAAATATTTTTGCATACTTAAAGTAGTTTAAGTCACCTGAAAACTAAATTTGGGTTGGACTTGCACACAATGCATTCTATTCTCGGTGTGTTAAAATGTCAAAACATATTTAAAAAAAAAAAAAAAAAAAGAAAAAAAAAAAAAAAAAGAAAGAAAGAAAGAAAGAGAAGCTTTGATTAAAGTGAATTCAGAAATTCTGCATTTGTTTATTTAGGGTGTTAATATGTGACAATACAAGTATACAACAAATGTGGGCTAGTTTCGTTATAGGAGTTCTTTAAGTAAGATCGTTTCCGTAAGAAATAACAGCGTTATCAGAGCATACATGAAGTTAATAAATAAGTAGAATTACATTAAAACTTTTTCAATGCGCTTCTACTTTTTTAAACACAAATGACACAAAAACTTACACGTGTTGAAAATCTGCACGCACAGTTGATTAAATGCAACTTTTCCGTATACGAAATGCATATATTAGAAGTCTTCCGTTTTTCCTTTCAATCTTATTTTTGATCTATAAATGCAATATTAGCAAAAACCTAAAACCATAAAGGTTTTTGTTCCTTTAATTATTCAATTCTGAGAATATCACAGTTAAAATAATGCTAAATACACACACATACATATATTATCTGTGGAAAGAACAAAGACTATATGATTAAATTATGAATTGTATCACACGTGAATTATAGATATTTATTTTTAAAGGTCATCTTGGGTCAAGGTTTAAGGAAAAATTTCTTTTAATACAAATTAAATGAGTTAGTTCCCTGTTGATGAGTTATTATACTTTAAAATCATTTTCTAATTTTTTTTAACATAAATATGTGCAAAAATTTTATTTTACACCAGAAATATTCATTTACAGAAAGAATTGTTAATTTCAAATCTTAATAATTTTTTTTTAAATAATGTTTTACTCATTTAGATAAAATCCTTAAAAATATAAAGACAGCACTAAAAAAAGAACTAAAGCAGATAAATACTAAAATTTTAAAATATTTATATATAATAGCAATTAATTGTTAATTAGAAAATCAAAAACATTTTTAATACACTTTTTCTTTAAATAAAATATACAAAATATTTTTTTAATGTTGAAATTATATTTTACAACTAAAAATAATTTGGACATATATATAAACATAAATGAACATAATTAAATGTAGAACACAACTCATAAAATGCACGAAATCTGTTATTGTTTTGCAAACCGGACGTAATGCAAACGTAAAGATGATCTTTTTATACAAATAGTACTCATTTATTTTTAAAGGGCTATTAAATGAACTTTATCACTCTAAATCCAAATGCATGTTTGATTGTAGCAAAAAATTTCTTGTTCACTATAAAACTTTTTATTTTACCAGTAAGAAAGTGTCAATGCCACTTTCAATACATCGTTATTCACAAAAGAAAATACCAAAAAAGGTGTGCTGAAAACCGCAAAACCATGACGTTGGAAACCTGCAACAGAATTCTTTTCTCACAAGTGACGATCAGACACCTTCCAGACGTTCGAATGTTTATTTATTTATTTTTTAAAAATAGTTATCTTCCGAATTCCGATGGGAACAAAAACAATATCGAAACGGCTTAGTAAATCACATGCGGGAACATCTATCCGCTCTTTGAAAATGCCGAAGAAAAACAACTAAATTTGGAATTCATTGATCATAAAAGTTTGACCATTGAGAAAAAGCGTAATTCAGAGCGGGCGTAATTCAGTGGGTTATATTGGAAAAAGAGTTCCTTGCAAGACGAATTTATGGGTTCTGCAGCATTTAAACATGACGTCTCCGCGTAAATCGCGTCATAAATTCCTTTAACAAACGTACTCCTCGTAAGTCTGACGTCAGAAGTTGCATTAAATGAAAGAGAACACATGTGTTTGTCTCATGCCAGATCTGCAATAATTTCATTAATTAACACTCCAAACAAAAAGTTATAAACAATGTAACTTGAAAAATTAAAAACAAATGTGTTTTAAATCTCATAAAAGCTGCTAAGAAAAATTTTATATTTTTCTTAGCAGCTTTTATGAGATTTAAGGCATAGTTTTGTATATCGTTTCAATATGAATATTTTAAAGAAAAGAATTAGAAAAAAATTTATTAAAAAAAAAAAGTAGCAAAAAGAAGAATTTTTTTTTTCCATCCTATTTTTATATATACGCACGATTGTATAAGTAACTACAATATTTGGTTTTCTTTACAAAATTTCACTTTTAAAAATGATGGGCATGTTTGTATTTAATTATACACTGCGTGCCATTAAAATTGCTATACCCGGAAAAAAAAAAAAACAAATCAAGTAGTAGAATCACATTTAATGTAAAAATGTAGTATGATGGAAAGATAGCATGACTCATTTTGAGCACAGCTCTGCATTCCAGAGCAGAGTGGCCTCTGGCAGAATAACAGCTCTAATTCAACTGGGTTATCTAGTCGGATAGAGATACGGATACAAAATTCCATGAAGTATCATCTCTATAATAGAGTTCATCAGTCGTAGATGATGAAATTCCAGTCTATTGATATCCATTCACCAGGTATACTCAATTGGTAACAGATCTAGAGAAGGCAGCAGTTTAACATCTCTGTATCGGGAATGGTCAGATTAGCACAGGCGATATATTGTAATGAATTTTCCAATTGAAAGGTAACATGACGAAGGTCTCGGAAGATGGGTTCAACTGCAAGCTTTAACACATGAGAAATGTAAAGATGACTAATACCCATGAGAATAGACTTGTGTCAGTTTTGCTAGATACTATCACGAATCAGAAACTTGGGTCGTTTGCTGGACAAAAGTAAATACGGACAGCATAAAGACGCCTGCAGCACCATGAACTGATCATTGCTGCGGTTCCTTTAATGCTGTAGCAGAGACATGGTTATTGTAGTTTCTTCGTCGATGGAATCAGAAGTGTCATAATTACTCGGCTGTGTGAACAAGAGGTGAACAATGGCACTCCACAATTTATTCCAAACGCTGGTTCGTATAAATGAAATACAAGTTGATAATGATTGTTTTATATCCGTCACATCATCATGCTGCAAGCAAAACGGAGGTCCGGCTTGAGATGACACTTCTGCCCATCGTCGAATACACTACTGTAGCCATGTCTCTGCTACAGCATCAAAGGAGCCGCAGCAATGATCAGTCCATGGTGCAGCAGGTGTCTTTACATTGTCAGTGTCCAACAAACGGCCCATGTTCCTGATTCGTGGTAGTTGTACCCAACAAGCAAAACCGAGAGAGGCTATTCTCTTGGGTGATAGTGTCCAGGGACTGCTGATCTCTCACAAAATTCTGTACGGCATCTTTGGATTCAACGATTCCATTTGTCTTAAAAATCATGAGATTTTAATTAATAAGCAGCAATATCGACTTGCGGCAATCAATTCTGACCTATTGATAGCAATTCCAGCCTTTTATATGAAGCATAACATGACTTTTACACAACAATTAACAAGCAAATGCGGTTTCTGTATCAGAAACACAAGTTACACTCTCCTTTTATATATTGACTGCGTCTTTGTTCCAGCTTGTGTTGAAATGTTTATTTTCATATCCTAGTATATTTTTACTTTTCATTTGAATTTCGAATTTTTTTTCATGTTGTTTTCATAGTGCTGCAATATTAATAGCAAACACTATGAAGTGAATGTGCAAGTGAGCTGAAGTATGATGGGAAGTGAATGTGAATTTTGATATTCATCGCCTAATAATATAAATGTTTTAAGAAATTTTTAATTAACATGGCATATTAAACTTTGCCTATTCCAGAAAGTGGCCGGGCTAAGGTAGAAGAAAAATCTATGGTCATCTAAGATTAAGACAGGGATGCAGCTTTAATTTAATAAAAGTGAACTTTTAAATATCAGAATTATGTTTAATTCAAACACATTCTGCTTTACTAAAGACTTGAAGTAGGATTCTTATTTACATATATTTTTTAATAGCTATATTATTTACTGTCAAAAACATTTTGAAATCACACTACACTTAAATTGTATGTGACTGAAATCGCGCTACAATTAAGTTGAATGTGATTGTAACTAAATAATACAATTAAATGCCCAAACCTGTTAGGTTCAACACACACAATGGACTAAAATCTTTAAGTATGAATATAAAAAAAAAATAATTAGTAAATAAAAACTTTTTGACCTTTGACTATAAAACTTCTGGTACTTGGCTACAAAAAAATCGAACCAATTTCTTAAACATTTATTAAATTCTTTATCTACTTTTTAATTATATCATATAATTTACCTTTTACTATAGTGTAATGTAATATATATATACATGATTCACGGCATTTACAAAACTGAGCATCCGTGCTAGAAATACAAATTTTATTTTGAATAACATTTCATAAGGACACGATCATTATGAAATATCGCAACAAAACAACATTTCACAAGAAATGACTACCTTTTTATTTATTTATTTATTTTTAATGAATATACATGTGCATTTTTTGAAACTTAATTTTAAACAAAAATTATTTACAACGCAGCAGCTCAGCGCAAATAGTAATTTATTTCCCAATGCTATATACATTATACTATAAATAAATATACCTTAATTATAGTATATATGAAAATCAAAGTTGAAGTTTAAGAGATTTTTAATGCGTTCTGTCGCAAGATTAAAAAAATAAAAAATGCTGTCAAAGAATGCAGGTGTTCCGGGTAGGGGAAAAAAAAGTTTGACCAGGTGTTTATCGAAACTCAAGTCACATACTACACATATCTACCCGTTTTGCCTCACCAAAACCAACGTGGTTTTTCTTTAATTACGGAATGCGAACGGGGCACACTTTTGCTCAGACGACGCCCCTTTTACCGCGCCCCTGCTCGCCGGGCTGTTGACCCCGAAGCAACAGTTGGTGACGCAATATTCGAAGAATATTGAAACCAAAGAGAAAAGACTGCGTAGGTAAATAAACAACACTCAAGCGATTGTATATGCACGAGTGTGAAAGCTTTTCCGCTCCTCTAATCACTGGAGTGTGTTCTATTCAGAGGGTGAAGTGCGCGGTTCTGGCGATGCGTGTGGTCAAGATCGGAATAACAATGCTTGGAAAAGGCTCGGGCGAGAAGAATCTGAGGCATACAAACTAGCGAATTTCGCGCCGGTCTGCTGAGATGAAAAGCCAGAAGCGGCGAGACCCGTTCTGTTTTGTGTGCTTATTTATTTGAAAGGTAATAATAGAAAGCGGTAAAGGAAATGTATGGAAATCGACTTCCTAAGTATTGTAGATAATTTTATAGAAAAAAAAATAAAAGAGTTTTGATTTATATAGAGACAAAGTTGGCAAATGCGATTCTGAAGAACAGTAATATATGTATTTAATGTAACAGCAGTAGAACAGTAGTCTGTTTTTGATAACATCAGTCTGTATTTTTATATTAAATTCGTCACAAAAAATAATCTAAAGACAAAAACATTTAAATATTTTCCTTGCTTAAAAGCAAGTTTTTTTTTAATTTAGTGGGGAAATCTTTTCATAATTTTCTTTCAAAAAAAAAAAAAATTTTTTTTTTGGAAGAAAATTATGAAAAGATTTAAAAACGAATTTTAAACGTAGATTTGGAGATCTAAAAGATTCAAATCTATATTTAATTTTTTTGTTAATACATTTACACTTGATATTATTCGAGGTGGTTTTCCAGTTTCTAATATAATACTATTTGACACAGTATTGAAAGAAATAGAAGAACTAAAAATGAAGAAGGACCAGCCATTACAAATCTCTTTCTTTTGAGTGAGTTTTGGAAATGGGTACCGGAAACAAAGTATCTAACTTAAAAAAACAGCTTGCCGATTTTTTTTATTTTTCTCTCAATTTTTGGTGCAACATAAAAGTATATAATCCACTACAATTATGGCAAAAGAAGCACTAGATGAGTAGATAAAAAGGTTAACGAATTTCCAAAATAAGTAATAAGTCTAATCAAATTTAATACATATATTATTATTTTGTGTATATAGGAGAAAAACTACAGAAAAATCAGACACACATCAAAAAATAGAATGGGCAATAGAGTCTTTAGAAAACACTGAAAAAAAAAAAAGTCAATTTACTCAAGATATAAGGTGCGTAAAACTGAAAATCATTAGATATTCATAAAATTAGAGTGGAAACAAACTATGCAGAAAATCGGCAAAAAAATCCCATACGAAACCAAATTATTATATCATGGAATATGCAGCCTTTGAACAAACAGATCAAGCAACATATTTCTATGTAATATATATATATATAAAATATTAAAAGGAAGAAAAGTATTAAAATAATTTACAAAAAGAAAGAGAATTAGAACAATTCATTTTTAAATTAAAAACGTTTCGTTTGCTTTTTTTGAGTTGTAAAGTTCCTGGCCAAATTATAAGACAAACTCTTTTTTTTTTTTTTTTATCTTCCTTTCTGATATAGAATTAATTAAACACTAAGTGCATAATATAAAACAAATATATTTTTATTCAGATTTATCTATTTACGATGCATTGTCAATATTTTTGGTGGATAAACATTAATAGGATGTTTTGACAACCTCCAACAAACCATGGACTCTTACTTGCAGCAGAAAAGCACGTTTAACTCTGCAGTGTATTTCCAGTTGCACCTAATGATATTGATTACAGCGGATTTTCTCTGTTTTCATTTCAATGATTGATTAGGAATAGTTTGTATAGCATTAAATGAGTTTCATTCTATAAATAAATAAAATTCGTTTAGTTTCATAATAGATAAAACAAGTGATTTAAACCGCAGAAGAAAGCATTTGTTGAATTGAGAATTTTTAAATTGAAATTCTTGAATCGAAATTTGAATGAAATTCCTAGAAGATTATACGTCTCAGAATTATCTGTCAGACGTATCAAGAAAAAAAAAATTGTATTAAGGAGTTGTCCTAAAATAAAGACAAAATGCGGTCAAAAACTCATATTTACCTCAGGGTGTATGAAAAAAATTTATGTTGAAAATCGATTTGACACGGTAAAGCAAATAAAATTTGCCCTTGAAAGCAGTGGTATTTTGATATTTTAGATCTGTATTTTAACATACGGTGAGAACTGGTAAAATTGAACTTGAAAGCAAGTAGAGCAACATTTAAACCCAAATTGACCCCATACATGAAATCCAAACGTTTGAAGTGGAAGAGATCATCAAAACAAAGATCTGCAATTCTATAAATCAGTAATTGTTATTTACGCTTCATGCTCATCTTTAAGAATTTGATGTTGTTTATTTATTCCATGAATTGTTTTAGACGTCTTTTATTTTTAAAAACTATAATTTTATTTCGAGTCTGCTTCAGCGATTAAAACACATCTGAAATTATGAACAGAAAGGCCAAGTTTGTCTGAAGATTTCCTGATGAAAATTACTTTTCAAACTGTATTTTTTTTTTACTGTGAAATATCCAACTACAATAATGATATGTTCGATCCTTAATGACAAGGCTACAGGGCGTATTTACGTAGTTGATAATATTATACGACAGAACCAATACAAGTTAATGTTATAAAACAGGCCATTACATCAGCTAACGTGGAGACGAACAGGCAGGATAAGGCTTCCCGCCTTACTGTAAAAGCTTTTATAATAAGAGACAGTCCGTTTATAACCTTGGCCTGAAAATTCACCGAATATGAACCCAAGTGAAAATGTGTGGGCGTTTGTAAAGAGGAAAATTGGCAAAAGAGATAACCACAAAAGACAAGTTAATTGAAAGGATTATTTACATCTGCAATCAACAATTAAATATCAATAGCATGTCAAAAAAGAATCGAGGTCTACAAGGCGGCCCGACTAAATACTAAAAAAAAAAAAAAAAAGTAAAAGAAAATTACTTATTATTATTTTGTACTTATTTATGAAATTAATTATAAATGATGTTTTGATATTATAAATAATAATATTTATCATTTATAATAATGATTTCATAATAACGTACTTAGGTACCACTCCACAAACAAAAGTATTTTTTTTTAAGAAATGCCCCATTTAAATAAATATATTAAAATGCGTGATGCGTCTAATAATTTTTTCCAGGTACTGCACATGGACAAGGGCACTCACAAATATTTATAAAAAAATTCAAAATTTACTGATAACTGTTTTTTAAAAAAAAATTATTATATTACTTCTCTTTTTAAGTTTAAATCTATTTATTTAAACTTAAAAGAGAAGTAATATAATAATTTTTTAAAAACAGTTATCAGTAAATTTTGAATGTTCGCAAAAAATGATCATTAGAAAGGAAATGTTAAAAATATCTTATTTCAAATTTTCTGCTATTGAAAGTAGCAGTCGTGTTTGAGTTACTGGAATTTGAATAAGTTAAATGTATAAATTTTTTTTTTTCTCTTCGGTCAGGTGGTTTTATTTTGTGTGTCAGTGTAAAACACACGCCACTATCATACAGATGTAGTATTCTATCGCCATTATCTGCAAATCGAAGTGATGACAGAGGTGCACATTAGCGACTGTAGCTGCAATTTATAGCATTATCAAGAAATGCGGCAATTTTTTAAAAAAAGTTGAGAAAATTTATTTACATTAAAATAAGATTAATTTATAGATCATTTAAGACATACCAATAGGAAAGAGGCAACTATTGGTTAAAGATTAAGATTTATTATAGAAAAAAATATATAATGCTTCGTAGAATCTTGAAACTGAATTATAAGTCCAAAAACCTCATAAAAATTTACAACAAAATTTTTATTTATACCAACACTAAACTCATTAAACTTTTAATTATTTTTTAAGTAAAGACCAAACAGTTCATTTTACAAAGGTTAAATGAAATAATGACATAATTATTTGTGCATGTTATTAAATAAACCTTGAATGTTACTTTTTTTTTTTTAATTATTATAAAATATTGCATAATTTTTTCCAAATAAGCTGGCGCTATTTTTCTCTAAATCGATAAAGTTTTTTTAATTACGCTAAGTCTGAAAAAATAGAGAAAATGATTTTTTCTTTTTAAATTTCGGCAAATGTTCTAAAAAATTCAAAATGTGTTTTTGTTTTTTTCCCGTAGTAGCCTTTATAATGTCTTTTCTGGTTTTAAAACATGACAGAAAATAAGAAATATTCTTACAGTTACAAAGAAATACGATTTTAAAGTTATAGGAAGATAAATTATTATATTCCTTATAAATGAATAATTTTATATAAAATATTTTTTTTCAAAATTCATATCAGACAAAATAGAATTGAAAAATGCGATATCCATAAAAAAAAAAAAAAAAAAAAAAAATTTACCAAGGTAAACAAGTCGATAAAAATTGTTATAAAAGTTCATCGAAATTTCTGGGAAATATATTTTGATTATAAAAAATTTATCTTACATTTCAACATAAATACATATTGCTTCATTCATTAATAACATATGATGAGAATTTAAAATATAGCAGCAATATTATGCTCAAAAAATCAAATTAAAACTTTAAGAATACTTTAACACAATTTTTAACATAAAATGTTTCAGACTAATATCCAATGAAATTGCAATAGGGTTTCAAAAACGGAATAAGAACAAATTTGTAAAAAAGACGTATGGAACTGCCTCCCCCTCCCATATAAATTTATGTTTGTTTTCATTAATACAGCTTATGTTAAAATATTTAGAGCATATATTTATAATGATATTTTTTCTTATTAAACTTTAACATAACATAAGCAAAAATATTTATTTCAGAGATATAAAATGAATTTTGTTCTTTAGACTGTTCTAATTTATTTTTATTTCAAACGTTATTATTCTTGTTATTTATTTAATGAGGATGAATCAAGAAATTATACCTTTTTTAAAAAATAAACATTTAAAATTAGCTTTAGTTGATAACATTAATAAGCATAATAGTTTATATTGTCAGCAGTCACAGTTAAACTACTTTCATCGAAGGCGTGCAACAACATAAAAAAAAAAAAAACCGATTTTTTTTTTTTTCTTCTCTTGTAAATATAACATATTTAATGAATTTAAAGATAGTAAACGTACATTTGGTTCACTCTTTGCGATGTCCTCTACAAATGCCCTTGCTAACACATTCAAAATATTAGTTGTGTAACTGAAATGAATATCCCCCCCTTGCGAATCTGAAATTTGAGAACTGAGAATCATTGTCCTAATAGATAAAATATAAAACAATTTCAGAATTCTAATTACAGTAAAATCTTATAATAAATTTGATTTTCTTTAATTCTAATTTTGTTGTCTAATGTACATTTTTTTCAACAAAACTTTTTAAAATAAAAGGAGCTGAAGTTATCGAGAGAGATAGCACAGGCAATGTTGACTAAGCATAACAGTAAACATTAATGCTCAATTTTACAGCTTGGAAATAACTTCTTAAATAAACAAAGCCGACTCATGAATAAGGCATCTTAACAAGCAACTTATCGAAGTCCATATATAAGTAAGTCGTTTCCAATCCTTCCTACTGCTGGCCAACTGAATCATTTTTTCCCACGAGTCATTTAATTCGCTTGAACTGAAAGTTCTCAAAAGACCGGTAATTCTATATTGGCCGCAGTGCAAGAATACCTGCTTCATGACGACACACCCTTTCAAGCACGTGACATTCCTTAAATGGTCGCGCCCTTCCTTAAAGCACGTATCTCAGGAGGCTGTTAGGACATTTAAATTTAATTTAGCAGCTTTTTAGTGCAATCATGTTAGTCAAACCTTATTAGCTTGTTATTTTTGTAAAAGTCTGGACGATTTATTATTTTCTGTAATTTATTGAATTATAACTATTTCTATGATTCAATAATAAGCTAATTTATTTATTTACTCATTTTTCAACAACAAATCACTCTAGAAATACCAATGATTTACTTGTAAAGACATCTCAAAAAAGAAACGTTTCCTCCAATTTCGAACAGAAACAATTCGTAAGAAAAACTTACAAATTCGGTGAAAAGATTCATCTGATTTAATTACAAAGAAAATATATTTAATATCTTTAATTAACTATCTAACTATTTAATATGTTTTTAATTTAATTATCTAACATTTTCTCAATTATAAAGGAATCAACGTTGCACTAATTTAAGAATGAAAAAGTTATTTTTAATGTATTTAATTCTTATATCATATTTTTATTTTCATGATTAATTATTATAATTTTCCAACTTAATAAATAATAATTCAAATTCTCAAACAAAATGTTTCCTTTGCAAAAAAATTATTGTAATGTTTTAATAGTTTTTTTTTTTAACCATCAAGTTATCACTAACACAATAATAAAAAAATAAGTAAACTATTTTAGTTTATTTCATCAAATTACAAAAAAAAGATTTCAATCATTGGTTTTTATAAAATCGCATTTTCAAAATAAGGTATAAATCGCCGAAATTTAAATTCTGAAATTCGTAAAATATCAAATTATTTTATCATTATTATTAGAAAATCATCACATCTATAACAGTATAAATAAGCAATGAAGGATAAACTGAAAGAAGTGACATATTGTAAATAAAAAGTCCCATAAAATTAAACTTCATTTATCTATGTTATAGTCGTTGATGTTATTTTAAAGTTGAAGTTTTATGCATGAAAAGAAAAATTAAATCAGATGCATATTTTTAAAAACGAACTATTCCAAATCAAGAATTTAAAATTAATTAGGGGAAGTATAAAAGAAAAAAAATTAATATCTTTAACTGTACCAAATACGCTTTAAAAGATAAATGTAACGATTTTATTTAATTTTTAAAAAATTATTAATTTGCTTAATATTGTTCTTAAAAAGAAAAGAAATTTTTATCCAGGATACTTCCTAAAAAAAAGTGTAAACTAGTATAAAAACCATAAATAAATTTCATTATTGAAAAGTTTAAATAATATAAATAAAAAAAACTCGTTATTATTAATTATATACCAGCATTAAAATAAGAAATTCATTTAATTGTATTATTTTTATAAAAACATACATCTCTTTTTAAGGGGGAGGGGGAAGGAATATGGATTCGTTTTGGGAGGAAGGGGAAAGAAATAGAAATAACATAAGAAAAAAATTAAATTTAATTTAATTAATTAAATTTTAAAATTATTATATGCAGAAAAATTATATCTCATAAGCTATACCACGTGTATATAAATCTTTGATTTCATTTTCAAAAATAGATTCAATTCAAACTAAATTGTGAAATCCCAGCTTGCTGGTAACCACGGGATGTATCATGATATGTGTAAAAAGTTCAAAGCATAAGAAATCGATAATTCATATCTGAATAATTATCTAAATAATCTCTCACGTGGATGGCATTTCACATTTTAAGCTGTATTTTAGATGAGTAGAATCTCGGAACGGGGGATATTTGGAATACTTAATTTCTAAGAAAAAATTACCAAAATACGATCCAGAACTATTTTAAAAACATAAAAAAGAACATTTAATATACAATTTATCATTCATATTTAACAGAGGAACAAAACTGCTGTATGTGTGTGAATTACTTTTCGGTAATTTTTCAATATACAATAAATACATACATATATACATATATGAAGCAATAGATTTAAAAAATTCAATAGCAAATACTTTTTAAGAAGCTAAACATTTTAACAAAACTCATTAATAAAATTAAAGAAATATTCAGGATTAATTTCAAGTTTGAACAATTTTTTAATACACATTTTCTGAGTTTTCTGATTTTTAGAATATGTGATAATAAAAAAAATTATAAATTTGCTTCGCATTCGACACACGAAAAAGTAGTCCTTAATTAATGATGAAAGAACAAAATTTTATTTTTTTTATTTATAATCAGTCACTTTATTGTTCTGTTATTACCTTTATTCAAAATAATTCTTACAAAACATTCGTTCACTTCATTACTTTTCAAAATACATAACAGAAGTTGTATAACCATTAGAAGGAAAAGAAGAAGAAAAAAAAAAAAAAAAAAAAAATGGCATGGGAGTAATTACAGCTTCAATGCTAATTCAATCAAGAACAAATCATACAAAAATTCTTAATTTAAAAGAATTTTTATTTTGATACACAAGTACAATATAATTCTTTACCTATGCTTCAAACAGAAAAAAAAAAATCAAAAATATAATTATCATAAAAGAACACGATAATTCCGATCAAAAATCTAAAAACAGAAAAAGAACACGCTACTAAAAACGCGCGCGAATAATAATGACAGCGAACATTTAAGCGCGGCAGGCAACATGGGAGAAGTAAAAGTAAACACGAACAAAAACAAATACCTGTTATGCGAGAGTTGCTGATTATTCTTCAAAATATACCTCGAATTGACAGGAGGTATTAGGCCCAAACTCTGCAAAATTCGTTTCCATATATCGAATAATCCGATATACATTTTAACATGAATAACATAAAACAAAACATTCAGCACTGTCTATGAGGACTTGGAACCAATGAAGAAATCACGAGACTCGAAACCTTCACGAAGCATCCTGAATTGAAAAAAAAAGGTAGGTCGCGAACGCTGTTCAGAATCACGCGCTCTTTCCGCATCACTACTACGTATACGCGAATCACAACAATGTATTCACGACAGAAGGAGACCGAAAACGATTCGGCTTTTGGCACGGTGCCAAAAGTTCACGTTCGGGTTGCCACGAAAAATATTTTTTATTGCTCGATTTGGCGATATTAACCGCATTCACTAAAAGACTAACGGCCCGGCGAAAATTCGAAAAAGCATGTTTTCAAAGGGTGTGGTATGAAAACTACAAATATGAACGAATAAGGGAAAATGGTGAATGTAAATAGAAACCTAGGAACATAAAAGATGGGTTTGCAAAAAACGAAATTAATTAAGAAGAAGAGAGACGTCGAAAAATTCATACCTCATGAGGGAGCTTTCGCAAACACGTGAGTAGTCTGTGGCCGACATTTAAACGTGTGATTTTGGGCGGGCTACGGAAAATGATCGATACTCAGGGGTTCGTCTCTTTTTGGTCGAGCGCCGCCACTTACGATATGTGAAATAAAATCAGCAATAAAAATATACGATTTAAAATTGGAAAGGTTATAAAAAGCGTATTTATAAACTTTCAAAAAATTATTTAATTATTTTTACCTAATTTTTTTTTTTTTTTTATCTTGGAAGTTTTTACAAAAGCAGTATTTCTTAAATGAGAAATAAAAATAAGCAAAAACAATTTTATCTTGATGACAGTGTCCAAATAAACTCTTTCTGTAAGTTTTCGTCATAAAACATAAATATACTTTTATTTCTTTTTATTTGTGCCGAATTTAAATTTTAAAAACCTAACTAACAATTTATACATTTTATGTGCTGAATTGATAGTTTCTCCCAAAACTGACATTGCTATGCAGATAAAAATCAGTAATGCGCAGAATGTGGTTCATGGATGATTTTCTATTAGGTCGTCTATTCATATGTCCATACAGTTTCTTTAAATATATTACTGATAATTTTTTGAAAGGTTTTAATATTAAGGTTTAAAGATTTTGATAACAGATTAAAACAGGAAATATACTCCAGTTTTAGTTTAATTAAGAGAATATATATTTAAATACTAAAAAGAAATATTTTTATTACAAGTTTTATATTTTATTGCAGACAGACTAGATCAAATAATTTGTCAATAATGTGCTAGGCTGGATACAGGTTCTCTATCTAAGTTACCACTTTTTTGCCTTCGATATGTATAGCAAAAACAAGTACCATTTAAAATCACTCAACATAGTAAATACAGTTGCCACTAAATTAAATATTAAAATGCGCAACCTTATTTGGAGCAACATACATTTAAGAATAAACATGTTTAGGCATAAATATATAATTTAAAAAATTTATGAAAAACATTAATTTTTTTATTCAATACAAATACTAAAATACTTACTAAATTATATATCATGTATAAAATTTCGTATTCGTCTCTCTCTCTATGTATATATATATATATATATATATATATATATATATATATATATTTTATTATTATTAAATAGAAATGTTTAAAATAACTATATAGAGAAAATATATATTTAAATAACAAGCATGGAATTTTTATACGCCCCCCCCTTCCACAAGTTTATGCTTCCCTGATTTAGATAAATTTAACCAAGTAGCCAATTGTTCAAATATAAATAAAAAGAAATAAATTAAAAAACGAAAGAATCTACCAGAAATTTAGCAGATCAGCATATCATAAAAACTATATAAGTATTTCATATAATAACTTTTTAAATTTAATTATAAATAAAACTGAATTAAAAGAAAAAAATATACTTCAAGACAATAAAATAATATCTCAACTATTTTCAAGAAAAAAAAGAATGTCAATTTTGGAATAGAATTTCAATTTACTTGCAATTTTTAAAATTATTTTTTAGAACAAGAACGTTTTTCAAGAGTTATGCATAGCATTAAAAAATAATATAAATAAAAATAATTAAGAAACCAATTTAACTAAATGATTTTTATTTTTTATTTTTTAAAAACACATTAAAAATTGTTAGCGAATTAGAAATTTTTTTACGTGTTGTAAAATAATATATCGTAGAAAACAAATCGGCAAACACAATGAAAGAAATTGATTTTTTTTTTTTCAAATAATATAAAGTCCCTGGATAATAAAAAAAAAAATGAAATTTAAAAGAGCTTAAAAAGAAAAAAAAAAGCTTTTCAATTCCTTGTTTTATACCATTTAATTCCATTTTTCTATAAAAAGTAAAATTCAATGAATTTTAAATTTTCTGTATTAAGTAAATTAAAAAAAAAAGGACTTTAAATTCTAAATCTTGAGGAAAATCAAATTAATTAGCTAAATAAAATTATATTATCAAATTAAAAAAAAATTATTTTATCTCTAACAATCAAATTAATACCTAATCGGAAAAATAAATTAATGAATACATATATTAATTTTTGTTGATATTATGTTTTTAATATTAGCATTTAATAAATGTCTACTTTTTTAAATCGACCTCCTTTTTAACATTAATTTTTCTCCAATAATGGTGTCGCGCGTGGCATTACAGTTTGAAAAATGGCACCTATACCATTTGAAGAAATCAACTTTTCAAAAGTAAGAAATTTATTGAAAAATTTCAAACAGAAAGGACTATAAAATTTTAAAAGAAAATTTTAATTAAAATAGTTTAGTTTGATGCAGTATAATACAACCAATAAAAATCAAACTCTTAAAGAAAATGATTTATCCACTTTCTATTTGCAAATTAATAAATATTATAATAAAGATATAAATATATCAAACAAACACATTTAAAATTTTTTAAAGCAAATTCGACACATAATTTTGTGAATTTCAAATAAAGAAATTAATAAGTTCAGACACTGTACAAACACTTTTTCATTAAGTTTTTAAAAGTGTTAAGAAAATAAATAAATAAAAATACAGGAATTTATCCAAACAGTATGATATAAGACTTATTTTTCTTACTAGCATTATGATAAAATTATTCTGGATTATTTAAAACATGTTATAAAAACGAATTACAGCAATTACCATCATTTTTATTACTTCAATTTTTTTTTTTTTAAATTTAAAGTTTATAATAATACTTACGATTCAGATATAGTGATAAACTTTAATTCATCTCATTCAAAGCAATAACAAAAGAAAAATAAATAACTATTCTAAGCACAATTAGTTTCAAGATTCAGACGTTTAACTTCAGAAAATGGAATATTTTTCTAAAAACGTTGCCACTGTTTAGGGAAAATATTTGAATAAAATGAATTAGTGATTGTTTAGAGATTTTATCATTTAATAATATCATTAATTTTATGATAAATATTAATTATTATAAACAGGTTGATTATAAATTTGTATTATTATAAACTAAACGATGTTGAAAATAAAGAAAGAATATTTTTCAAAATAAAATTCTCGTTCTACCATCATGGCCAAAAACGTTTAATAGAAAAAATGCACTGAAGATTTTTATTCATCATTATCACTGAAACAACATTCCTAATTCTTTACGTAAAAATCAATTTAAACACACAAAAAATTACGAGAAATAAAAATATTTACCAAATATACTACAGAATGTAGAAGAATTTCAAATATTATTAATCATTTTTAACAAAGGGAAAGACTATATATTTTTATATTACTATATATTTTTTTTCACTGAACCAAAATAATGGTTATATTTAGTCAAAAATTTACATTCCATACGATTATAAAAATTGTTAATATTTTTTAACCATGTCCAAATGAATAGAATAATTTAAAACATGAAAATCGCGCAGAAATACAGAAAAGAATCTAAATTAATAGCGCCTAATATCAGATATCTTAAAATTATTTCGTGTCTGCTGTAAGTCCAAAATAATTTGTTCTTGACTTTTACATTAAAACATGATTTAGCGGATTTTTATGGCCCTTGAATAAATAGTTAGAACACTAAATTATCAATATAGAAACTGAGAAAAGGTCTCCTTCTTGCTTAAATATAATTTAATTAGATTAATTTAGAATTTAATTAGATTAATTAGAATTACTTGATTTGAGGAATTGATTATTTGAATTAGTCGCATTAAATGTTAAGTCTGAAAGTGATTCACACAAGCAAAACTTTTTTTAACCAACAAAAATTTTTGACAGATCGATATATCAGTTTTTAATTATCCATCAATAAAGACGATAACAAATTAATGCTAGAATAATTTTTATTGCCGAATCAGAAAACCCATACACAACAGAACACATGTAAACTAAACAGAAAAGACCTTTGAGAAGACTAGTGAGAAAAAGTACTGGTAAACAAACAGAGGGGAAGAATTCATATTTAGTAAATACAAGCTGTTTACTCGCAAAAATTTATGGCATTTCCCATCGCCTTGACACATTACAAATCAATCAAATCGCGTTTATTATTTATTGTTCCATCTTCAGGTCCATTTTGATTTTTTTTTTTCTTTCTATGTGATATAGAATCACAATACCATTTATAATTTACTCGTGAATACCACTTTTAATTTACTCAAAATGAAGAATAAAATAACAACTGTTAGAATTTGCAAAAGAACTATTATTTAAACTTAGTTGAATATTAGCGATATAAAATGCAACTAATTATATGATATATATATATATATATATATATATATATATATAATTAAATCAACTTTTACAATTTTGTAACAACTTTTCGAGAGTTTATTTACAGTTTCATATACTTGTATAATTAAGTAATTCTGAGGAATTATAATGGAATTAAGGTAAAAACAAAATTGCTTTAATAAAGCGAATAAAAATAGTAATTGCTTAGCAAAATCACAATAATTACATCAATATCATTTTCTCTGCATTTCTAATTAATTCTAAATTGTATTCTAATTATAAAATAGTAAAACATTTGCTATTAATATAAATATTGCAAATATTTTCGAATAAAAAATAAATTTAGTAATCATATTAAATAACACTTATTAGAAGGTTCAATTAGGAGAATTACTTTCAATCAAAAAAATATAAAAGAATCGAATACATTTATACACTAACACAAGTCCTATTCTAAACAATGAATTTTAATTATATATAATTTTACAAAAGACTTGTTTTGATGCCAAGGTAAAAAAAAACAAAATATTTTTGAGAAGTCTTAATTTCAATTTTTAAACACACAGTTTTTTACTTTGAAAATAATTTTGTGAATGTAAATCACACTGAAAATAATTTACACTGAAAACACTAATTTACACTTTTACACTGAAAATAATTTTGTGAATGTAAATCATATATTTTTTTGCCGAAGTAGCAAAAATTACCACCCAGTTATATAGACAAAAAAAAAAAAAAAAAAAAAAAAAAAAAAAGTGGCACAATTCTTGAATACTTTAATAATATAAGTAGTAATTAACCCTTTTTCCTTTGAATTGTTTTAATAGTAAAAAGTAAAATTAGATTTTGCAATGAATACTTTTGACATGTACTCAAACTACTCATGTACTACATGTGCTACATTGACATAATTTGACATGTACTACATTGCTTGGAAAACAAAGTTTTATCTGATGACTGACTGCTCAGAGGACATGCAGACCACGACCTACCACCATTACAAAAACAAAAAGAATTCAATATCATTAGAGGTTTTTTCGAATTTCACAAATAAACACTCCTATTTACCTGCCTTATAGTCCAATCCTTGCAGTGCGAATGCAAAACCCTTTTTTGCACTGGCTCCCAAAAAAGAAGCATATCAGATCTTCCCTGATGACTCTCAGTTGGGATATTTTACGCTCTTTGGTGAAACGCATCTTGCGATTTCCGACTTCAACAAGCACACACTGCGCCTGGCAACGACTGCCATGTTATCGCAATCTGTGTGCACTGAGAACTCGAGGTATTTATCAGAGGGGGTGGACATTCGATAAAGTAAGAGTCACCAGTTCAGCAGTTGACATTAGTGAGCAATGATTACAGTCCGGTCTCACTGTCATGTGAACACTGCTGTTCCATTTGTTGGTTTTTATAAGATCAGACCTAATGAAAATGTTATTTGGTGATTCTATTACTGTAAATGCAGTTTTTCTGAACTCTGAATTTTAATATAAATAAAAAAAGGACACATTTCACAATAAATGGGATTGACATGTAGAAAATAGGACTTAACTGAAATGGTGTTTGGCTAGTTCTATTCATAAAATCTAATAATTCCAAGTGTAGCCAGAAAGCAAAATAGTTATTTAAAAAAAAAAAAAAAAGCATGCTTTATGCTTGTTAATCAATGCTCAGACTTCTTTTTAAGTCTAATTATTCTTATATATCTATTTGTATTCTTTTAAATTCCTACTATGCTGAATATCTCGTTTCACATACAATGAATTCATCGGATTAGAATAACATCTACTTTTATTTCAATCTGATAAAAAAAGATTTGAAATTTATAAATTAGATCTGAGGAAAGATATAATCGTTGGCCACCAATAAATTTGACGATTCTGTTATATTTTGCAACTGTATGAAAATTTAGGTTCATTTTAATTTAAAAACTCTGTTTGATTTTTATTTATATATTTTTTTCCTAATCCTAATATAGCAGCTGTAGGTACATTGAAAATTAGACTGTAGTTAAATTTTTTAACATAAGGTTCCAATGCTTATATTATCCTCCAAATTGAGATAGTAGGTTATTATAGAAGCACTGATGCCTCCATACTCTGCATTTTTCTCATAAACTGATTTTTAATATTATAAATTATTCATATATATAAAATATTTATTAAAGTTTTTACATTCTAGAATCTCAGCTAAAATAATATCGGTATATAATGAAATCTGATTTTATCAAGTGGACTTCACAACTAGACAAAAGATTATGAATTAGAACGAAGACAATGTTCGGAATATTAACTCCTAATTTTATTTTCGAAACGTGAATTGGAATTCTAAAACATTCCAAAACAACTTTATATTTCCTAACATAATGAAATGTGTCGTTTATGCCCAAAATAACCACTAACGACACGAAAGAAATCTTGCTAATCTTAAGCTGACGAAACATTTTCAAAATCTGAATAATTAGTCAGTGTATATGAGACAATAAATGCTTTAATGTTCAAAATTATAGTGATGCTTGTTATTCTTAAAAATTCGAAGTATACAAAATTACGTAACTTACAAAAAATCAAAATAGATTAGTAAAACATTAATAAACAAAATTCCATACCATAGAAATCTTAAGAACAAAAACACCATAATTGTAATATAATTTAAACATAAACTTATATTATATTGGTTACGTCTCTTTATATTTAACTGGTTTCTTTTAAAGACGGTCCTATGAACTACAAACTATTACAACAGATTTATATAAGGGTTAGTCGTACATAAAAAGAACATGTTAAACTTGGATATGTGCTTCTATCATTCACAATTTTTGGTCAGTTTAGATATGCTTATTTGGAAACATCTTCAATAAATCCTGGTTAAACATTAAAATAACAACATGAATTATTGCAAAAAAAAAAAAAAAAAAAACTTAAAAGGTTGCTGTTAGAATACAGTTAATTCGCCTTACAATTCTTGTTTCCCCACTATTAGATATGTTAAAAAAATGCTGCACCACAGAAAAAGTAAATATTTAACACATGCTCTACATCTTTATTAATATTATTTGTATTTATTTTTAAGTTTTACATTTATGTTGTTAAAAAAAAAAATCGTTTTCAATTCTGTTTATTTACTCAATAAATTAGTTCTGATACCCAATTCAATTTAGGGATTCTTGTTAGAATCAAATGCTTTCATATTTTAATTAAGCAAGCAAACATGACATTCGGACTAATCAGAAAAAATATTTCTTTAAATAATTTGGTACTTTAAAATATAAAACTTTTTTTTTAACAAATTCAAAATTTTATAATAAAATATAATTTCGATGTACTTTTTGAAAAAAAAAAAAAAAAAAAAAAAATTGAACTAAAATTCTTAGTTTAATTTATAAATATATAAATTAAACTAAGAATTTTAGTTCAATTTTTTTTTACAATATAATATTTATATTTTTTATTATATTTTTATAATAAAAAATTATAATGTAATTTATAGTTATGAATAAAAATAATATTAAAAATTATATAATTAACAATATAGTTTTATAAATTTTTTATTTATTTTATATTTATATATTTTTTTTTATATATTTATATACCTAAGAAATTTTGAAAAATATCTATTAAACACTTTTATCTTCTTTCACAACTGAAATGAAATATTTCCGATGTCAAAAACTTGCATAAATAATAAATAAATAAACGCAATGTTTTTGAAACTTGCTACCTCTCATTTCTTTAAATTTCCAAAATAAATCCTTTTTTGTTATAACAACACAAAACGTGCAGTTGCAAG
The DNA here is from genome assembly GCA_021605095.1 of Caerostris extrusa. Classification (NCBI taxonomy): domain Eukaryota; kingdom Metazoa; phylum Arthropoda; class Arachnida; order Araneae; family Araneidae; genus Caerostris; species Caerostris extrusa. The sequence continues at coordinate 101,667 of BPLR01008546.1, read as the reverse complement.
ATAACGCCTATTCAAAAACGCAACATCTCTACAAAAACTATTTTTCTCTAAATAAAAAAAAAAAAAAAGGATGAGTCCTTCGTCGAATGCTTGTATGCAATCGAAAAGAAAAAAAAAAAAAATGCAGAATAGAATCTATGTTAAGTTTCGTGCAGCCACAGAAACAAAATAAATTCTCCATTGTTTTTCGCTCGTGATGTATTGCACGACGCGAAAGTTTTTCGCGCATTGTTGACAGAATTTTTTATTCAGATGCGTACACAAAATATGCATAAAAAAGGATAAAAGCGAAGGTTTTTATTTCAAATGCTGAATAATAAATCGCAGAAAAGAGTCTGTGTTTTGAATTTACCATTTCGCCAAATCAGCATTGGAATTTCTTCTCTCCCCTTTAATATTTTTTTCTCTCCTTTATTCTACATTTAAAATTAAAACACGTTTCTAAAAAATTTTTTATGAAATTTGATTTCTTACTGCACCGGTTATTTAAACAAATAAAAAGTTATCAACATGAAAATATTTGCTCTAAGTTTTCCTAATAGCGAATACAATTATGAATTGATAAAAATTTATAAAAGAAAACTGTACTAAAATTTTAAATCCACACAATTAAAAGTACTTCACTTGGAAAAGTATGCTATTTTTTTAATAATAAAACTAAAGTATACAATGATTATATTTAAACTATGAACAAGTATTATAACTTACAACTTATATACTAATTTAAAAATATATATTACATTTATTTCCTTGAATAAATTCCATTAATTAATCTTATTTTTAATTAATAAATATTTTAACATATTTATAAAATTAGTATAATAATAATAGATGGTAATAAATTATTATAATTAATAATATTTTAAATATTTTTCTTACAATTCATACTAAATTTTTAAATATTTAATTTTTATATAAAGGTAAACGATACTCAGAACACTTTCTTTTAATAATTAAAATTTAAGAATTTTTCCTTTAATAATTTGTTGAGGCAGTAAAAATGTTTCTAAATTTTATAAGACTGTTTGATTAAAAACAAATAATAATTAATTTTTTTATCAAGTAATTATTTTACGTGATTAAAAAAAATATAATCCTTTATTGCATTCTACTCTTAATAAAAAATTTATTTTGTTCCAAACGATTCTGTCTAAGAAATTAAGAAATGTTTACTTTCAGAATTAGAACAGAATTAAAATCAGAACACCCATTGAAAACGAATTCTTAAAACGAATACGTACCATTTATAAAAAGTACCAAAAGAAGCCACCGATAGGAAGAAAAAAAGTTTTTTGTAACGCAACTTCATAACGATTCCAGTTCAAAACTCTTTTTGCAATAAAAAGAACAGGACAAAAAAAAAAAAAAAAAAAACTACCAGGAATTCCACGACGCGACAATGTTTCTATTGCGGATCAAAGCAATGTGACCGTACACGGCAGTTAACTTGGAGGATGAGACAAGGAAAAAAATTTTTTTTTTTTATTTATTCTTTCTTTTTTATTCCCATTTATTTACAATACGGTATGCAATGTTGGGAAGGATGGAGTACGAAATTTTTCCTACACCGCTAGACACGAACCACGCGCTTTGGTGTTTATGTCACGTGATCGTGTGCCACATTTCCCGTTTTGGTCACGGGACGGCCAAACGATTTCCTCTTACAATTCATGCTTCAAAATGGCCAGAGAAAAATGCTTGTGATTGCTCCTTTGATTAATTGTGACTGCTCACAGTCAAATGATGTTCCTTTCATTCAAAACAAAGGGCAGCCTAATTGTCTTGATCAGAGTAGAATGTTATTGTTTATTCACTACAAGATACAACCGGTTACAGATATTATTACACTATTCACTACAAGATACAACCGGTTACAGATATTATTACACATTTTTTTTTTTTTTTTAAATGTCTAGAAGAAACGGGGAATGAATGAAAAGAAGAGTTTGAGAAATAGTTGTTCCATTTAGAGTTGAGTATTCAATACTCGTTTTAAACCAAACTATATGAATGATTTGATATTAAATTTAATGTAATGCACATCATTTTTCAAGAAAGCCAATAAATAATAAACAAAATAAATAAAAATATTATATGAGATAAAAAAAAAAAAGAAACTCGAATTCTTTTTAAACCTCCTTGCTGAAGCAGATGTACCTCTAAAATATATATTATATATATATATATATATATATATATTATTATTATTATAAAGTATGTTTTGTCTAACTCATTCAATTATCAAAAAATTACTTAACTTAAAAAATATATTCATTTTTTTAAATAGAATTTTTGCTCTCAACTTACTTCGTTTACAAATGCCCATGATTTTATTGTTTTAATCAAGTGTTTCAGTGACTGACAGTAATACTAAAAGCTCTAATGAATCGTGCACTATTTTAAAAACAACTTTCATTCAAAAGCGAGTTTAAGGTATTATTACTTGGCTTATAAACCATTATTATCATTTCTTGCAAATTAAAAAAAAAAAATTAATGAAGTGCTACAGTGAATATTACTTTATATTACGAATACATGTTTTGTTGGATTCGCCAGATTTTTTATGCTCATTATCTAATAATTTATCCTCCTCCTCATCATCATCATCATTGACGCAACAGCTCTATGGTGGGCCAAGACGGTTTTGCCCACTGGCAGATTTCGAGACAGGAGATGTTTTCTCTTTTTATAGGGTAGGGCTGTCAGTCCTACATCCAAAGTTCTACAGTCAGATTAGACTGGGACCAACGGTTTAAAGTGAATTCCGAATCACTACAAACAGCCATGGCACTGCCGTGACTCGAACTCGAAATCTGTGGCACTGAGCGCCAAAGCGCTAGTCACTCGGCCACAGGCATCTAAGATAAACATAACATATATAAAAAGCTTTGATTCATCAGGCATCTAACACAACGTTTAAAATTAAGAAAAGTAAGTTAAATAATTGAAAAAGGGTTAATTTTTGTAAAATATATATATACTAAGACTGACGACCTGCTGACGACCAAATTCCGGGGGAGGAGATAATAAGCAGGAATTAAAGAAGCTTAAACTGCCGCCACTTGGCTAAATGAGCCAAGTTAAACTTATCTGATTCTGGAAGGAGTTTGCGGAAGCAATCACTGGGAAGAATACACGTTGTAAATTTTACTAGTAGTTTCCTAATTTTAATACGGGGGACCTTTTTTAAAAATAACACCAAACAAACAGGAAGTGCATTGGCTTGAAATAACAGTGCCAACATTTTGACAACTGTAAATTGGTGAACAATAGTAGCAGCTCTATGCAATCTAGCGCCAAACGTAAAGAGGTTCGAACCCGCTAACGGCGTGTGTTACAGTCGTAATTTTCAGATACAATGAGATACACAAGACATTATAATTACCACCGTAAGTGTAAATTATCGACAATTGGTCTGCTTGGTTGGAATGCAGTTATGGTTTATGATTTCTGCCATATGATATTCAAATGCTAAACTTTTAGCTCTAGTAATGCTCCTTTAAAAACAATTTATCTCCCTTATTTGCTGCATGGCTATACACAAAAAAAAATGTTTAAACCAGGGGTGGTTAACCCAAATGATCTTGCTGGCCATTTTGGAAATGCATCATCACACCGCGGGCGCGCATAAAAAAAAAAAAAACTATATATCTCTATATTAGACAGACATTTTTTTTAAGAGAAAAATCGAAACATAATGAGTTATCATTGTGTTTACTGTTATTCTTACATGTAAGCATAGCTAATATAATAATAATGATATTAAATGCACATTGTAAAGAAATATATAGCACTAAAAATGAAATATAAAAAATATATAAATATAAACGAAATAAAAAAAATGAAATCATTAAAAGATATTTATTTGACCACTGTGATATTTGTTTGCGCAAGAATATTATTTTAAAATCGAAGTTAATTTTTTCTCATAATTTCGACAGTTAATTTTTCAATATATGGATGCACACATAATGTATTTTTTTAATACATTAGTTTTCACTCACAACTTTAGCATTATAAAATAAATGCATTTTGTAAAAAGTGTCATAAATCTCACAGGCCGCAAAAAATATTCATGCAGCCCGAGGGTTGTCCCCCCCCCCTGGTTTAAACAGATTTGATATTGTTTCCATGGAATGCATCAAAAAAAATAATACACTTCTTTTAAAGTGCATAAAAGTTATTACGAATGTACAAAAATGATGAAATCTAATTAGGAGGGGGAAATAATTATTTTTATTTTTAATTTTCAAGATTTCGATAAAAGAATAAAAACAAGTAAAACGATCCGGAACTAATTTTATAAAAAAAATAATAATAATAATATTTAATATTTTTAAAAGATTTCTTTATTGGAACAAGAAAATTTTAACAAGAAATTCGAATGAGAATTATTATTCGAAATGAGAATTAATCACCCTTTAAGAATATTTATTTTGTTATTGTTGTAAAAATTATTATTATTTATCGTCTCTGGCAGCCATACAAAAATTAAAAAAAAAAAAAAAAAAAAAAAAAGAATGAAAGATAGTAAGTTGTAATTCCTCAAAGAATCCCACTAAATGTATCCTTGCTTAAAAAAATATTATAATCATTCATCAGATGTATTCCAAATATATTTCTAATGAATCACTTGCATTCCAAATAAATTTTATTTTAAGAAAAAAATATACTTTTCATTTTAATTCATTAATAAAATAAAATTCAAATGATGCGCAGATTTTTGAGTAAGTTTTACAACTCTTTTAAAAATATTTATGAAAAAATTTTTAATTCATTTTTTTTCAAGGAAAAATAATACTCATTTATTTAAAGAAGTTTGAAAATCATTGTGTATTCATATTCAATATCAATTTCAATGACGATACGTCCTTATTGGCAAATAAATCACATGAATAGAAAGATTCATTCACAATGAAAATTTCAGGAAAAAATATTTTTTGACTCATGTGATAAAACCTTGAAAGAAACAGATTATCATAAAACGCCAAAAAAAAAAAAATTTTTATTGTTTCGCTTACGTTCAAATCCCTCGTCTGAGAAAAGAAGCCATTTTTATTTTTATTTTCATTTTTTTTTTCCACGCCTAAATCACGAGATTCATGAGAGATGCGAGCGAGTTAGATTTCCATGGCAATAAATTCCCATTTTATCCTTGCTAATATTCCATTCTGCCCATACTATATACAACGTCATTTTTAACGAAGCATACTACAAGAAAATTCCAACGATCTAATTCATTACGCTACAATTCGAATAGTACAATGTGCTTGGCGACGGCGTCGATTCACCTTCGGCAAACCCGAAAAAATCGCCAACTAATTGCCCAGTCTAGTCATTTCTTGGCACTGTGCCAGGGAAAGCCTTCGAAGCACGTGATTTTTAGAACGTAGTACGTAGTGTGTAATAATAAAATTAAAAAGAAGAAAAAAGGGTCTCGTCTCACTGATGGAAGACCAATCTTACTTTTTTTCTCACTGACATTCAGATGAGTTTTTGCCCTTTTCCTTGTATTATAAGATCTCGGAAAAGAACGATTTCGTTCCTTTTTTTCCCGCCTGTAAGTGCGCAGATGGAACGAAAGTGAACCAGACAATTTGTCTCCGAGGTTTATTCAACTCGCAGGGGCTAGTGTGCGGGGGGTTTCGAATGGCCTTGCAGACAGAGTGGAGGCCATTTGTTTCGGCCACTGGTTAAATGATTCCTGTTTTTGGAATGACTTATTTAGTAGGGCGCTTAAAAATAGCTTTCTATTCGATACATTTTAATAAAATATGATACGGTTTTATCTGAAGTGATTTTGATAAAAGTTTTTTTATGGAAAATTGGAAATTATTATTAGTAAAAGCTTATCTTTTCAATTGATTCAGCCTTATTAAAAATTATGAAGTAAATTATATACACTTAATATCAAAATTTTTCTGAACATAAATAATTTTGTATATTACGTATACTAAAAAGTACGTCAATATAACTTTCAATTATACACAGATATAAATTTGTCGACGACACTCTCCCTATCTTGTTCAAATTTTCAATCGTGACTAAAATAATGTTTATTCATCCACTCAAGTTCAAATACATTTTTTTTTTTTTTTTTTGAACTTGTAGTGGATGATACTTGATGTTAATACAGTTTTTTCAAATATTAATTCGTTAATTAAATTTAATAAAATAGAAAGCGAATAAATAGTAACAAACAAAAATAATAGTCCAACACCATATATAGAAAGGAAAATAAAAAATTGCAAGGAAATTTGCTTTCTATTTTGCCACTTAATAGTGTGATTCTGTCATATGTATATACATATTTATATTAATTGTAATTATTTAATAAAAAGTAAATAAAATAAAATTTTTCTTTATTGACCTAAGAAGGAATTTACTTAAAAACATTTTTTATATTACTTGTTTATTCAGCAACAAGCAGGATGTATAAAATCAATTTCGAAAACGAAATAATTGCCATATTATTCAACTATATTCAGAGATAAGATGAAACAAGTATGACTTCGAAATCAAAATTGATAATCATATGATTTCGGAAATAGTTTTTTTCTCCTTGACAGAGAAGAAATAAATCGCCACATTTTCATGCATTAAATAATGGATGAAAGTATCAAGATTTTAGTTCAAAAAATACTCGTTGACGTAACTGATTATTGCATTTCAGATATTATTATTTTATAAAATAATTATTTTTATTTGAATGTAATAAAACATAAGAAGTTTTTTAAAATTTGTATTAAATATCAAATTAAAAAAATAATCATTAAACGTAGTTATTAACGATATTATTAAAAAAAAATTTTTAAAAATGGTATTATCTAATACTTTTAACACTAGCTCTCGTTTAATAAAAGTATGGACAAAAATTAAAGAAATGCATTTTCATTTGTTTTCTTTTTATATGCTTGTTCATTTCAAGAGGAAAAAATTTTTTAATAACTCTAGCTAACGTATTTTCAAACAATAAATGTTCGTCCAGCAATCCAAGACTGCAAAAAAAATGACAGAAATTGCCGAATATTTGAATATTTATTTACACCAATGAAAGGAATGTATTTTGATGAGAAAATGAACCACGATAACGCCAACATAATAAACGATAGCTAACGCTGAAGGATTTGTAGCAATTATTTCACACAGAACAGCATATAAAATTTCAGAAAATTTTCATTAAAAAAAAAAAAAAAACATGCCAAATTATTGAACTCGAGCATTTTTAATTTTTCTTTTTTTTTTTTTTTTTAAATTACCTATAATCAAAAAATTCGTGAGTATTTTATCAGCTTAATTCATAATTTTATTTTCAATTTGAGCATTTAAGGAAACATCATACAAAAACTATAAAGTTTCCGTTATTTTAATTATTATATTCATGTTATAGAAAATCGCTAGCTTCTCCCATATACGGAAACAAAATAATAGTTTAGCGACAATAATAATAATGTATGTATTTAATTTCAAAATTATATTTTTTAAAGAAGTGACAATATGAAATCGAAAATAACATGGTAACAATTAAATTTTACAGTTCCTTTGACGGCAATTCCACAAAATTAAAGCTATTGGCCGACCATCAGATATTAAATCAATTCAATTTTCTAATTATAGATTTAATTAACTTATAATTAGAAACCTGAAAATACTTGCAGGAGTTAAAACTTTTCTTTTCTTTTTTTTTTTTTCAAAATCTGTTCTAAGAAAAATAACAGACAATTTTCTGTCATTTTTAAACTAATTATAATTCAAAAATTATGAATAATTAATATTAATAACAATAATTATATCAACATTTAACACACATATAAAACGCAAAAACAAACGAGTGTCGTTGTCTAATAACTTTACCTCAATAATTAATATTAATATTAAAAATAATTTATAATTAATATTAATATTTAGTTTAGATAATTGACGTTATTAACATCTAACACCCATATAAAACCCAAAAACAAACGAGTGTCGTTGTCTAATATTTTTTACCTCAATAATTCAAAAATTAATGAGGTAAAATAATTAATAAATAATATTAATAACATAAATGTTAATATTATTTTTATATAATTAAACACCCACGTAAAAGTCAAAAACAAACGAATGTGCCTCAATTTTGTTATATTAAATCTCATTATCAAATCTAATTTAGAATACTGATGTAAATAAAAACAACTTTGAAATAAAGTAAGTTTTATTTATTTATTTTAATTTTTTTTATTTACAAAAATCGTTCTGGAAAATAAATAAAAAAAATAATAAAAGTAGCAGACGATTTCTGTCATTCTTTTATTTACGACTGAAACAAACGGCCCAAAAGTAATTACCACGAAGCCGTCTCTGAATTAAAAGAAGGAAATCTCGCATGCGTTTTTGGGGCCTTAAAAAAAGAAAAAGAGAAGCTGCAAAAATCGTCCGCCAGACGGTCGGGGTTAAGATAAAAATAACCCCTCATCTCAAGTAATGACTCCTACACGAATTTCTTAAGACAAAAATTGTAAAAAGACACCACCTGAAAAAGGGAAGACGCACTTCGAGCCATGAGTTATTCTGGATCATTTACTTTTTAGAAACTTGCCACATTAACATATTCGAAATTGACTAACACTTGCCGGCCTTGAATTTTATTTTTATGCTAATGGATTTTGATTAAAAAGGAAAGGTTTTGTTAGTTAAATAAAATGATAAATGATTTCTAAAACGCACGCTTTTTAAAGTATTATGAAATACATGCAAGATGTTTAAAATATATAATAAATTTAAACATATATAAAGAAATTATAAAGTGATTTTTTAAAAATAAATGCAAGATAAAGACTTAATCTAAGAAATGGTCTTGCATTGGATGGGTAACTAATTTTCAATGCGTATAAAATATATATTTTTTTTTTTTATTTGTTTCAATCAATTTTGTTTATGAAGATTGAAAATATTTTAATCAGATAACATTATAATTGGGCTACATAAAAAAAAATTATTTTACATATTGAGCAGTAAAAATGTTAATTTCTAACTAGTTCAATTTTTTAAATAAATTCAACGATGATCCATTTTGATATTAATGTTTATAAATTGGCAAGAATTACAGCAAATTCAACATCCTCAGGGCATATAATAAGAGAAAAATAGATTGTTTCAACGATGTATCCATTTTTATATTAATGTTTATAAACTGACAGGAATTACAGCAAATTGAACATCCCTCAGGACATATAATAAGGGGAAAAATAGATTGTTTTTCTACAGGAAATTAATTCACATTTAAAAAAAAAGCGGAAATTTTTATGACTGTATTTAAAAATAATTGCATGTGATTCTACTTATTTTAACGATGAAACTTAATTTATTATTATTATTATTATTATCACTTAGTATTCATGTATTGTAACTATTACTAATGCAATCATTAATTAAGTTTCAAATTTCATTTTAACTACTTTGTATTTTTTAATTAAAGAGGTATTAAGGTTATCGAAGTGTTTGTAAATCACCGCACATGAATAAGGCCATAATCCAAAAAATTTAAAACGCGTTTGTTTTGCAAATGAATTGCCTACCCCATTAAAAGAGATCTTTTATTCAAAGCGTAGTTTATGAAACATATTTCGCTTAAACATTACGTACTTCCTTAATTATTGCGACTGCGTTTTAACTAAACTGATTAAAATGTAGCTAAAAATAATCTACAACAAAAATGATCTAAATTCATATAGAAGCTTAAATTTTTTTACGATTTTCATGGTGTAATTTTTATGCAAAAATTTGTATGCTATAAAAGTAAATCAATTATTTATTTAATTTAACTTATAAGAGTTAATTAAATAATTTTGAAACAAAGTGAAAATACTTTTGCTGGTTTTGTCGCTTTATGGTCATTTTAAGCGCACTTTATATTTAAACTGGGACCTACAGACCAACGTGGATTTCGAACCCCTGCTACTACTACACCACACCACATCACTGTGACTACAGCTGAGTTAGCCCCCTTTACAGTTTGGGAATAATGTGGGTGTGGATGATTGGCTATGTGACGCTCTACGGTCATATGAAACCGGGACCTACGGCTTAAAATGGAATCCGAACCACTACAGGCATCCATGGCATCGCCGAAACTCGGACTTAAACCCTGTAGCTGAACCCTAACCACAGCGCTAGCCATTCGACCATCAGGCCCTCACTAATAAACACCCATGCCACTGCCAAGATTCAAACCTGAAGCCTGTGGTACCAAAGGCCAGGTCGCCAGCCACCGCCATCAGGCGAGGTTTGGTTTGGTTTGTCGCATCTTGTGCACACTTTAGGCTAAACAGACCGGGACCTACAGTTTAAAGTGGATTCCGAAATACTCACAACATCAATGCCACCGTCCAGGACTCGAACACGAAACCTATGGTACCAAGGCCAGTTCGCCATTGGCTCGAGGAATAAGAGAAGGAATATGCTAACTTCCCAGATGCCACCCATGATAATTTGCACAATGAATTAGTGCACTCGATAACGAGTAACGATGAATCTGCTAAATATTTGCCATTGTAATGGTGAATAGCCTCGTATTAAAATAACCGCGGCATCTAGAACTACAACATCTTAAAAAAAATCGAGGAAACCTTCCGAATAAATCAGAAACATTTGCATATATATATATATATGAATTTATTTTAATTTGCTGTTCAAAGAAATTAAGTTTCCTCTTGAGATAGAGGGAGAAATGAAAGGTTTTTAAAAAAATTAATTCACTGCACTCTGAGTAACGATGAATCTGCTAAATATCTGCTATTCCAGCGGTGAATAGCCTCGGATTAAAATATCCCCAGCATCTGAAGCTACAACATGTTGAAAAAAATGAGGAAACCTTCCAAATACACCGGAAACATTTGCATATATGTGAATTTGCCTATATACGTGTGCATATATATGCGAATCGGATTAAAATAAAAAAATTAATTAATTAAATTTAAATCAATTAAATCCCGGCAGTTGAAGCTACAGCATCTTGTAAAAAATGAAGAAACCTTCCGAATAAATTGGAAAAATTTGCATATATATGTGAATTTATTTTAATTTGTTATTGAAAGAAATCAAACTTCCTCTTGAGATAGGGTGAGAAACGAGAGGATTTAAAAAAAAAAAAAAAATGAATCTAGCGCATTCGAGTCAAGGCACGACGGTAATCCGCACATCGCTGATCCCGAAGCAGATAAAAATTCCGATGGCTAATAAAAACCGCATTCCTCCGAACCACAATGAAACGATTAAAGGGGAATGTAGGCCTCCTCCAATTGATTCCCGCCTCTTATCATTCCATTCCCAAGAACAAAAATAACCCGCAACATTCCCAACAACAAAAGGAAGCAGCAACTGGACTGACCAGACGGAAGAACTCTGCAAGTTAAAGAAAGAAAAAAAGAAAAAACCCTTTTTTATCCCTTCCATTCAAGCCAAAACTCAATGGAGTACGGAAAAAATTTAACCGCAAAGAATTAAGAGAAGAGAGAACGTGGAACAATGACGTGGCCTCCTATTTTTGGCGCGAAAAACGAGAGTGGAGGAGTAACGCAGACGATTGGGGATGGAAAAAGAAGAAAAGAATAAATAAAAACGAGGACACACAAAGATTTCGTAATATTGACGACCTCGTTCTTAACCGCGATAGCTGGTGTCTGTGAGGTGCGAACTCGTATTTATACGCCGCTTTTTGCCAAGGTGCTGCCCCGTAATGCAGGTAATGGGAACGCCAGGATTTAGATCACAGAGGCCTTTTATTTCCAGGAAAGCCGCCGTTGCAACAAAGCATTCTGGAAGGGATGCGAGGTTGCAGGCACGTCGGAAAGGACAGAGAGAAAGAGCCTTGACCAATTACTACAAGATGCCTTTCACCAGCGATCCAGTTGCAAGGAAAATAGAAAGAACAAGAAAACACTGGCCATCGCACAGAAAAAGAACATCTTATTCGTGACAGTATCTAGGCCAGTCTCCTCAAATTTCATTTTTTAACGTCTTGAGATCATTCCCTGCAAAATGTAGCAAATTAATTACAATGCTTATTTCATTTATAAGTCGGTCGAAATATTTGAGAGGTTTTTGCATGCCATTACAATGACGTCCTCATTGTCATGTTAAATCTGATAATTTCACATAATTGTATAAATAATCGCATTAGAGCGTTTATTTAAAAAAATTTGTTTTTTTTTTTTCTTTTAATGTAGTTTTTAAAAATTACTAAAAGTATACCTAGTTAATATTTTTGTAAAAAAATTTTAAAAGACAAATAATCATGAAAAAAGTCCTACTAGGTATACTTTTCCCGCTTCCCCTTCAATACATCGGCGATTTCATTTTCTACTCAAACTACCGACACGTGATCAAGTGAGAACATCGCTTTGCAGAAGAGGGGGCAAGGCGATCATTTACGTGTCGCATAAAAGTCTACGAAAAGATAAAACACCCCTTGCGCAGCCTGGCTAATGATACGATACGCTAACACACAATGTCTATATTGCTATCAAATCTTCTGGTTTACGGAAGCAGTGATTGCAATAGACGGTGTCATGGGATACGAACCCTTCTACACGCTTTCCGAGCCGGTTAGTTTCCAGTACAACCATTTTGAGGATTAATAAAATACATCTGTAAAAATATTACTCATCTCAGTAACACTTCAAAAAAATCCAGTACTTGGAAAAATTCGGTTAGAAACCCGTTGGCAGTTAGCGCCACTACATAGTCCGAAAAGTACCACCGCCGGGAATCTATTCAGATGCTGAATCTGAGAGTATTCCACGTAAGTAAACGCCATGTACCGCACAATTCGTGGAGTGTCGACGCGCGCAACTATCAAGCTGGGAAGCAGAGCTTCGAATTGCTGACGCCATTATTACAGTCGCTACTTTTAGAAACGAAGTGTGTGACAAATTGTGTAAAAACCGTTTCAAGTTTCCAGTCGAAAGTTTTCCGGTTTTTCTCCTTCTACACGACAGAGAAATGTGGGGTAGTTAGCCTCAAAATTTCTTAAGACCCTAATTTTCCTAAATTACCCCTAGCCTCAAAATTCCTTCCTTCCAATTAGCCTCAAAATTCCAGAAAGGCATTGTCCTTCTCTACTGTCGGTGGGCCGCCCGTGTTATACATGTGGCCCACCGATGTTCCGCCCTCACTTTTGAAATTGCTGGGGGTCTACATAGCCTTAGGTAAAGGGATGAGTTGTGGGGAAGAAAAAAGATGTCATGTAGCAACCCCTTCCCATTGTACACCCTGATCAATGTTGAATTTGCTGCATATCTGGCCTATCAGTGGCGAATACGCTCTTGTTAAAGCATTAAGCCTAGCATTAAAAAGCTAATCCGTTACGGTACTGCTTTTAAGTTTCCCAATACGTCCATAATCTCGAATAGTAACATTCATCCTACGGCTTTAAGCAACACCCGCACAGCAGAGACAAGGCGTCGCTATTCGCAGCAGCAGACAGTCATCGACAGGGGTTCCGTTAAATGGCTATTAGTCACGAGCTGCGAAAACGAAACCCAACTGTTGCTCATGCATTATTCATCCAGACAACACTCATTCGGGCGTCTGGGCTCTTTTTCCGAAACCCGAGCGCCCGGACGAGTTCCCTGGGCGAAAATTCCGCAATTTTATAGCGCCCGTTTAACGCGCGTCTCGTCTGGGTTAATTCTGTTCAAACACAGCTGCCCCCTCGCTAATTGCGACAGTCGCCGACCACCTGCGCCCATCCGTGTTTGTTCATTTGCACTGCTGCGCGCGTGCTTCTACTGTTCCACTGATTCTGGAAGAATTCGAATAGCTCAGCATCCCGTTACTGATGCTGCGATTGAGTTAAAAGCTCTTTAATCCGGGACAATACGGCTCCAACCGAATTAACGATCTTGCCGGATCATCGAAAGTCAATAGCATAATTTTAACGAGAATACAACAGAAAAATCTCTTTAGATAAAAATTTAAACGATTAGGACATGCACTTATTTTCTATCATTATCAGTGACGCAACAGCCTCATGGTGGGCCAAGGCCGTCTGGAGATGTTTTCTTTTTTATGGAGTAGGGTTATCAGCCCTACGCCCAATGCTCTACAGTCATATGAGATCGGAGCTTATGGTTTAAAGTGGATTCCGAACCGTACAAACATCCATGGCACTATGGCAACCCGAAAACTGTGGCACAGAGCGCCAGATATTTTCTATGCTTATCCCAATTCTCGAATCGGTATAGACAATATAATATACTATTTCATCCTTCTAGAAAAGACAAAATCAAAATTCATAAATTTAATTGAATATTCTTTTATAGATAAAAAAAAAAAAAAAAAAAAAAGCAGTTTAAAGGAAAATTGAATATTCTACAATTTTCAAACAAATTGTGACAAGGCTCTACTCTTTATGGCAAAAAAACATGAAATTACTTTTTACTCTATAGAGTTGCTTACGGGATTCAGATGTCTTCTTCAAAAATAAAAAAAAAACTTCTCAAAGTTCTGATGATTTAGGAATACTGAAATGAATACTGCTAGTTACGATCAACACAGGGCAGTCATGGTCAACAAACAACCCAATCCATATGAAAAATCCGAAAGCGTACGTCGCAATCGGTGCCAAATTATACAAGGAGCCGAAACATCGCATGCCGGTTTATAGGACGCTTAGTCTATCAGTATACGAGAATTCTTGCTTAATAATTATTAATTTTTCTCTCTGTTTTTAATATATATATATATATATATATATATACACACAGAGAGAGAGAGAGAGAGAGAAAAGAAAAGTATCCGCTAAATTGTTTTAGTAAAACTATCCTCGAAAGAACATAACTGATTTCGTTTAAGTTTACTGATTTCCTGGACAACAAGTTTTACACCGTTTTAATATATATTTTGTATAAATATTTGGGTTCTTTTTTTCTTTATCTTCCATTGCATTATCAGCAGTCTATCCTTTGATATTTGTATTTCTTGTAGAGCGAATGTTATTACGATTTTGTTACACAATTTGAGTGTGTTTCTATGAAGGACATAAGATATCTTTATAACTCTTCTTTACGTGTGATTGCCACTGAACTCCTCCTAAACCGCTGGACCGATTTTGATGAAATTTTGTGTGTGTGTTTGAGTGGGTCCCTGGATGGTTTAGATTCAACAATTGGAACCAGTAGGTGGCGCTGCAGGTGGTAGGTTCTTCTGTTATGTATGTTTGTCACTGAACTCCTCCGAAACGTCTTCACCGATTTTGTTATTTGTGTGTGTATGTTTGACCAAACATAAGAAATGTTTTTATGCTATCCCCTTTGCTGTAAGTTGCAATTGTGACAACGAGTATATACGAGTATTGTCAACATATATATATGTATAGTATAAAATAAAGTATTATATAATAAAGTGCAGACATCATACAACTGTTGTTTTCATACTTTTTTTGCACATCGTTGGAAATTTTTAAAATCTAAACGGCATAGACATCTAAAACAGTTTAGGAGCAATTGCTTTAGAGGGGTTTATTCAAAATTGCATAACATCAAAACATCGTTCCGAAAGCTGTAGAAGGCCGAATGTCATAATACGATTCTGAACAAATTTAAATTGATCCCCAACTAAAAACATATTTTTTTTAATAGAAGTTTCTTGAACTCGCCCAGAAGATGTGTGTTGATTAAAGTTTCCGATAAATTGTAAGGTTCAAAACATTCACAGCATCTCGAATACTAGAGTCATTTACGGAAGAACTTGAATGAAGTTCGCAGACTTCGAGGAGCAGAGCGAACAGGAAAAGTGGCCCTTTTAATACAAATGAAAAAAATTACTGTGGATGATTATCTCTTAACCTCAATTTTTAATGCGCATGCTCGTCAAACAGTTTAAAACTTGGAAGACAATTACTTTTGTTTCATAATGTCATATCAAGAGAAAGCACTTTGGGAAGAGCGTCTTAAAAAGGGCCTCTATTGGAATACGTTAATAATGTTGTTGTTTTTTATCCCACTGGGTCGACAGTAACATCTAAACCAAGTCCATGAATCTGTGTGGTCTCATGGAATGTGAGAATGGAGGGAGGGAACAATTTCTGCTGTCATGGAGTACCCGTAGGTTGAAGTCTTGATTTAGCTCCGAGTTGCTGAAGAAGGAGGGTAGTGCCTTACGGGAGGAATTTTAGGTGGGACTACCCCGCATTTTCGTATCATATGGGAGAAAATCCGGAAAAACTCCC
This sequence comes from Caerostris extrusa, assembly GCA_021605095.1. NCBI lineage: Eukaryota > Metazoa > Arthropoda > Arachnida > Araneae > Araneidae > Caerostris > Caerostris extrusa. The sequence goes on along the minus strand of BPLR01008546.1, from coordinate 85,457 downwards.
ACCAGATAATTTGACTTACAAGGCAAGATGCTGAACATCACAAACGCTCTCGAGTCTCTCGTTTTTTTTAAACAGTGCCTACAACAAAGCCGGCAGCGGATTGTATCTCAGCCCTAATGCTCATCGGGGCGCACGTTGTCACTGAGCCACCAGTCGGTCCGTTAATAATTATATGCAAAATAAGCGATTCAATAACAATTTTGTTTAAATTGTAAGTTAAACCGATCGATATTGCAAATTTCGGAGGCAAGACATTTTTAATTTATATATTATTAAAATTCTTAAAAAAAAAAAAAAAAATAATAATACCGTTTTTAGGCTATTGCTTTTCCAGATTAGGTTTCGAGTCCAACTTATGGGAACAACCTGAAAGAAAGGCATTAATTTCCTGGAGGATTTTTCAAGTATCCGCCCCACATTTGCGTGTCGCATGGGACAAGACCCCCAAAAAACTTACAGCACGCTTAACATGCTGTCTAAATCACCATCCAGTCACCACGTTCTAGGAAGCAATGACTGTCATCAGAATCGAACCTGTGCTTGTTACCACTGGATCGCGATTCCGATTCTCACGTTGTTTGTTTGTGTCTGATGCAGTCGTCCATTTCAGAAACGGAGATACGATGGTAATTGTGACAACGGGTATAACGCATGTAAAATAGGCGGACAGGCTATCTTGTGAAATGCTTTCGTATTTTCTACTAAGCGACTCGCTAATGCTGGACAGTTACTTTTAAAAAGTCTTGCCGGAAGGAAATGTCATTCACTGATCACACGTCAGTGGACTGTTCGGCATACATATATGGAACAAATAACCACCGACGTTTTACGAAAAAATGCATTTGTGAATTAAAAATAATTTTCGGAATAATACGCTATTAATTACAAAAGCATTTGATTAAAGGAAAATCAAAAAGCTTGTATATTTGATGACTTTTCCCCTTGTGGTTTCTACCAAATCCTCTCCTAAACAAACAATATGACCGCTGCGGTTACAAAATATTGCGGCTTTGGCGATTCCATTTGGCGGTGAAAAAATACTTTGCGAAATCTGAATCTTTCATAAACATAAACTGATCCTTAGACACTATTTTGAGGATATTGAAACACTAATATGTTTATATTTTGAAAGCCAAACAATTCAAAATGAACTACAGAGCACGTGACTTTATATGGGTCGAACGTTATATTTAGCAACACATATCTCATACCAGTTTTAAAACACACATAAATAAAATCACATAAAAAAAAAAATCAGCGTTTATTTTAAATAAAAGTTTTTGAAATGAAAGTTTCTCGTATTGCGCTAGGAGATTAATTTGTTTTACATAATAACTTAGCTTGCTCGGTGCCACAGGTTACGGGTTCGAATACTGGTGGTGCCATGGGTGTTTATAGTGGTTCGAATTCACTTTAAACCGTAGGTCCCGGTCTATTATGACTGTAATAGCATTGGGTGTAGGACTGACAACCCTTTTCCATAAAAGAAAACATCTCTGTTTCGAAATCTGCCGGTAGGCTCACCATGAGCTGCTGCGCCAATAAAGAAGAAGAAATAATTATAACTTTTAAACTCTTAATTATTTTTTTTTTTATTTTATAGCTTCATATTTCAGAGACACCACGGACCTCTAGGCCAGGACATCATGTTCACACATAACAAATTTCTTTATAATTGACATGCAGGCTATTTATAATATGCAAATGAAAAAAAAAAAAAAAACGTTCGTTTTTATTGAACTCTTAACATTGAAAAATCTTAATAATAAAAGCTCAACAAAAATTTTAATTCCATATTTTCATTACAAAACCCAAAACTAAAAAACGTATCAGAAATCGACGTATCGTGCGCATTTCCTTCGCAGTGGCTTTATTTATCATAACCATCACACACACTTGACTTGAAGATGATGATAACTGCACATCTGGTGCCGTAACCTTCACTGAAAGCAGGTGAAATATCTGCGTGTCTGAAAGTTCTCCAAGATTTCACAACAAAGGCATGATTAAACATTCCATGAAAACTGACTCACAAAAAAAAAAAGAAAAAAAGAAAGAAAAAAATTGTGTACTTCCTACGATTTTTTTGTGTTTTTCTCACCTCGCTTTCGAACCGCGGTTATTTAAAGAGAAACATTGTGATACTAGACGAAATAAAAATAACTCCATTTCGTTCTGCGTGGGTTACTTAATATTCTCTGCGCAGATTTCGAATTGAGCCTGTTGCGATCGTTCGAATCGGCAAACACGTGGGAATTTAAACTGCGCGTGCAGATGTCGGCTTGATATCCAGTTACACTATTTACATAATTGGCTACTCTTTTCTGATATTTAAGAAAAAAAAAAAAAAAAAAATGCACCTTCAAATGAAATTATCATTATTTAATAATAATAATTTATTATTTATTAACCTTTGCACTCGAGGACTCCGGTGCGGAGCCATTTAAAATTTGTCTTCAAGCTCGAGGGCTCCTCTACGGTGACAATACAAATAACAATATACATAATGCTTTTGTTTTTATGCGTATATCAAACCTACACGTGAATAAGATGTTTTCACTAAAATCGCTTCGGAGTTGCTGGTAATAAGAATGACAAAAAACTTCCAGTGCAAAGGGTTAATAACTTGTAAGCCAATTTGCTAAAAAATATATATATATATATATTCACAAATAGCATTATAATTAGCATTAAAAGTACATAAAAATATACATAAAAATATTTTTTTAATTATATTTCAGAGGGTAAGCAAATTCTTTTCAAAGAAAATAAAACAATTAAGTTTGCAAACACTAAGTATATTTTTCTGGGCCAATTGACTGGTGCTATTTATAAATTTCTGAAAGTACACATAGCCATGCCAGGTAAAAAAATTTTCCTAGACGCGGTAGATGGCGTTGAACGGTCGCGGAAGTTTCGAGAACTGTCACAGAATCACACTAATGCGGAACTAGCGGATATGCATTTGGCTTAATGGAGCCTGGGGAATGACTCCCAAAACCATAGCGTTTTTGGACGCCAACGTTTTATCTGCGAGTCATTCTTTTCCGAAAATCGCCTAAATCGTAAACGAACAACGGAAAAATAGAGAGACGGTGTAAACTCAGCTGCAGGACACTCTAAATTCAAGTACGCAACATACCCGGATGTCCTGCTGCAGATTCATACATATTTTAGTTCACTTTTGTTCATGCAAACTGATAAATGTATTTACTTTCCTAAGTGGTATTTTCTTGTGTGCACTAATGATTCCAAGCGGGCTAGGTTTAGTTTGGTTTGTCACTCTACGGTCATTTCGAGCACACTTTAGGCTAAAGATTACTGTTGTATTCCGAACCACGTGGATTAACGAGGATTCCGAACCACTTACAAACATCCATGCTACGCCAGGATTCAAACATGAAGCCTATGGTACCAACGGTCAGTGCCAATTTCACCAGGCCGCGGAAAAGATACTACTTTGAAGTGACTAATGTTTTAGAACGATGGGATTTAAAATTATGATTTTTATTTTGAAAATATCGTACTTGCTATTAATTCCGAATTAAAAAAGATAGTTAATCTGTGCCTGTCATACCAACGGCCAGAGCGCTAACCAGTTGGCCATCAGGCCGCCAAGTCGTCTAGAAGTAATTTTACCTTTTCAAACCTGATGCTGAGATGCCCAATATACTATATTATACATATAAATACTTAAATTATCAAATAAACAATCTAAAAACTCACATAAGCTGTGCTGTTTTTTTCTGTTATTACCAACAATAAAAATAGTGTTTCGTTAAAAATCCCGGGATTTCTTAAAAATGTCAAAAATCAAAGAATTTTGGCAATTACTTTTGATTAAGAACGTTTCTATTTTATTTGAAAAAAAGGAAACGTTCTAATTTTTTCGTTTCAAAGACACCGCTTTCCTCAAGAAATCAAAACATCCCTCCCTTCGTTCCAGATGATCAAACAACGCTATTTACAAGTGAAGTATTTCGAAATGCTCTAGCCTTCATTTATCTTGTTTTTTTTCCGCCAGCAGATTTTCACCTTGTTCTTCCTATCCCAAAGCAACCTGCGCAAACATTGCGTTGCACAGGATCAAAACATTGTTGCGGAAATAAAGGTATTAAAAACAGGCCCGCCGACTTGTTTAACAACACAGGGGGAAAAAAACAACATTTGATGAAGATTAGCTTGTTATTTTTCAATGTATTATAAAATTTATAATTAATTTATGTACAACAAAATAGCAAGCTTTGTCCATGACAAGTGATATTTATGAATTAGAAATCAGCAAGTTATGACAGTTAGGGAAAAAGTTGGCCCATTTAATTTAGAGATGCACAGATCACGGCCCACCTTTTAAATGCAAATTTTAATTTTAAAAATACGGTAGGAGGTCAGTGCTAACCTACATGTGACATCCCTATCTGAGTAATTTTTTTTCTCCTAATTTCTAAAATATTTATTTGTCGAAAACATGTTCCATTTTTCATTTCATCCGGTTAAGTAAAGTGAATGTAGAGTAGCAAATTAAAATGCACAAGCATGCTTGGATTCAACGTGCATTTGAAAACAGACTTTTTTTAGAATAAATAAAAAAAACAAGTAATATGAAAAAAAAAAAAAATCTTAAGTCAATTCCTACTTTTTTTTTCCTACTACATCAATTGTCATCCACTAAAAACTTATCCTCACCCATCAAAAAAAATTTGTATTCGATAAATAAATAACCATATGACTCATTATTTCTGCGCTTTGTTACTTAAATAAAAATAAAAATAAAAATAACAAATTTATTTATTTAATATCTGTATTGTAAAAAATATACAATACTGATATTAAATAAATAAACTCTAGATAATTATTGAGTTCTGTACATCAAAGATCGCGGCCCGCATATAATCATTATAAACCCTAGTTCTTATACATTTATAAACATTAACGATCTCTTTGATTTTGCATACTTTCTTAAATTTAGGACACACAAAAAAATAATAATAATGTTATAGTGGTGTATTTTCGGTAACAATGAAATTGCAATATATCAGGCATTGACAAATAACAAAATTGCATTGTTATTTGCCAATTGCACCGTCATTGCATTGTCAAAATACGAGATATCAGAAAACAAAGCAGTTTCAGAATAACACCGTATATTAACAATGTTTAGTAAATTATGGGGCATGATGGCTAAGTGACTAGCGCTCTGACTAAGGTTTTGGATTCGAGTTCCGGGTGCGCTTCTGAATCCACTTTAAACCGTAGGTCCCAATCTAATATGACTGTTAAGCGTAGGGCTGACAATCCTACCCCGTAAAAAGAAAACGTCTGCTGTTTCGGAATCTGCCAGTAGGAAGGGGGCCTTGCCCACCACGGGGCTGATGCGTCAATGAAGATTTGGTTCGGTTTGTCGCTGTAAAGTTATTTTGTGTGCACTTTAGGCTAATTAGACCGGGACCTATAGTTTAACTTGATTCCGAACCACTGACAAACATCCATGTCATCGTCAGGTTTTAAATCTGAAGCCGGTGGTGCCAAAGGCCAGAATGCTAGCCAATTGGTCATCAATGAAGTGCCGTCAATGAAGAAGTAAATCATGAAAAGTAACATAAAATCTTTAAAAATTTTATAAATATTTATAGTTAAAATTAATAACAGGACAATATTACAGGATATTAGCAATATTCGTTAGGTGACAACTTTAGGGATGGTTTTTTTTTTTTTTTTTTTTTTTTTTTTGCCATTTCTCGAAATTGGTAGATTTTGTCTTCCACTTTAAAAAATGTTATATATGTTGGATATTAACAGCCTATTATTGGCGGGAAAAATAAAAATCATGTTGCGATGGGCCAGTCGATCGCAACTGACTAAGCCGCCAATAGCGAGGAAGTAAAACAAAGTAATAAAAAAAAGTTCCGCCAAACATTGAACAAATTTGTTTGTTTTTCCGTTTTTCTTATGAAATTGCGGCAAGAATTAGTTCACGCGCACCCGCAATGTTTATTTGTCAATAAGCTAATTTACAATCGTAACCGAAACTGTGAGTGGATGTTTTTTGTTGCGAGCGAAAGTGGGAGAGAGAGATAAGTTATCTGGCGGAGAAACGAACTTTCGTCAGATATTGAAACAGTTTTGAAGAAATCCTCTTTTTCATGAGAAGTTTGTCATTTGTTTGAGTCTTTATCAGAAAGAAGGAAGGGATGGAATCATGTAGCTGTACATCATAGTAAACACAACATATTGGTGTATCTGTATCCTAACGATATCTCACAACATTAATCAGCTGCTACAAGTCCAAACATCACACTATTTCACAATGTGTTCTAACAAATTCAGAAGATGCAGAAGAAAGGGTTAAAAAATACGAGGCACCATTAAAATAATTCGATTCAATTCTTTTAGATTTCTTCATATTAATGAGCACATTATTAAATCAAGTGAATGGCTCATTCAATTTTACTCATTTTCTAATTCATTTTTAAAAGACAACTGATTTACAATTTTACTACACATAGAAAAATCTTAGTTGCAATTTAAATAAAGCCCGTCTCTTGGGTCACTGGCAACGTGCGCCGCAGGTAAGTATTAGGGTTGTATTAGTATTAGGTTGAGGTTCAAATCCGCTGGCGACTTTGCGGTTGATACTGTTTCAAAAAACGTGGAGATTCGATGTTGCTTGTGATGTTCAACATCTTTTCTCGGCAATCAGGCGTACTTGGTGGGAGTTTGCCGGGTTTTGTTCCATACGATACGCAAACGCGAAGTAGTTTCCTCTAAAAGACACTGCCCTTCTTCTTCAGCGTCACAGAGCCAAGTCAGACTTCTAAATAGGGGTGCTCCATCACAATAGAAGTAGCTCCTTCCTTCCATCCATGAGTAGACTACTCATGGGATGTCCGTTCCGCACTGCAGGACACTAAGGATTCGACACACAAAATTTTCGTGGAACTGAGGTACAATCCGCTGGCGGCATTATTGTAGGAACTGTTTCAAAAATACGAGGAGAATCGATATTGTGTGTGGTGTTCAGCATCTTGTTTCGTGAGTTGGACTACCTGGTGGGAGTTTTCTGGTTTTTCCCATACGATACGTAAGTGCAGGGTAGTTACCACTAAAAGTCCACCCTGAAGGCACAGCCCTCCTTCAACATCGCGGAGCCAAATCACACTTCTACCTTCGGGTGCTCTATCACAACAGAAGCTGCCCCTTTCCTTCCATCCATGAGTACATTGCTCATGGGATATCCGTTCCACACTGCACGACACTAAGTATTCGACACAACAAAATTTCTGTGAAACTGAGCTGCAATCCGCTGAGGCATTGTAGGCACAGTGTTGGTGACAGTGGCAACGTTGTTGTAGGCACCGTTACAAAAAAAAAAAAAGAGAATCGAAGTTGTTTGCCTCTTGCCTCGTAAGTCGGATTACCTAGTGGGAGTTTTCCGGGTTTTCTCCAAACGATACATAAATGTGGGGTAGTTCCCCAGTTCAGAGACGCCGATTCAGGTCAGACTTCTAGGTACAGGTGCTCCATCACAACAGAAGCTGCCCACCCCTCCCTTCCCTTCTCTCCATGAGACCACATGGGTTCTTGGACTTGGTGCGCATCTTGCCGTCGACCAAGTGAGATAAGAAACAAACAAGCATAAAGCAATAATAAAAGAAAAGGATGTTTTTTGTTTCGTACATGGTATTTTAACTGCCTACATAAATCGTTCGCGGCCTGCTGGCCAATTGGCTAGCACTCTGGCCTTTGGCACCACAGGCTTCAGATTCGAATCCTGCCGACGGCATATATGTTCGTGAGTGGTTCAAAATCCACGTTAAACTGTAGGTCCTTGTCTAATTGGCCCAAAGTGCGCACAAAATGACCGTAGAGCGACATACCAAACCATAAATCGTCCTCTACCCATTGTCAGTACAGTAAACCTTAGTCGATTGGGAACGCCACTTTCCATGCACGCGTTATTGTAATTTTCCATTTAATTAATCAAACGCTGGAACTTCATTCATAAGCAATACGCCGCAGAGAGTCGGCAGCGTTACCATAGCAACACGCACCACAAGAGAGTTGTCGAAATTTTAAAAAAGATTTCCGTCGATTGGAAATGAAATCATATAAAACTGTGAAAGTAATTGACAGCGAAGGATTTTTAGAAATGGGAAAAAAAGGGATAAGTCAACAAATTGAATCGGGAATGACAATAGGTTGATAGTGTTACACCAGCCGACAGGAGAAAGCAGCGATAATGAAGAAGAAAAATAAAGCGCTCTTTAACATATCAAAAAGATGAAACAAAGTATTAAATAAAGCACAGAAAACTGATTTTACAATGGAAACGTCCAAATTAAGTATGAAAGACACACTGGAAAACTGCGTTTCTTACTTCTTAAAAAAAAATAATACTAACAATTGCATATTTTGTACCTATTTATTTATTAAGCAGTCATAAAAATCCTTACCATTACACATTTATTCCCTTTTTACCTTTTAATTATACTTTCTCAATTTGGAATGTGCCTTTGCACATTTTTTTTGAACAACTTATTTTGAAGAACGCCGTACATACTTTTCAGGGACTTTTTTTTTTTTTTGAGCCAAATGTATAAACGACGTAAGCCTCATTCACACCAAGGCGTTGAGGTGATAATCGTTGACCAATCACAAACCAATCAAAGCCATTTAGTTCCTAGGTCCTCGATTGGTACAACGCTTTACCTCTCGCAACTTAAAGGCTCGTTCCCACCGAGGCGTGAGGCGGCGACGCGTCACGCGGCAGGGATGAAAATTTTTTTCGACCCGTTCACACCGAAACTTCAGAAATCGCTTTACGCCTAGTGAAAGTCCAGTTACTTCTACTAGATGGCAGATCTACTATTGGCTCAATCCAAGATACATGACGCAGCAAGCATTTGAGAGTTCAAAGTTGGTCAACTCGAAGCGGTGGATTTCAAACCGGTTTCAGGCGAACGCTGCGAGACTAGTGATTGGTCAACGCTTCACGCCACACGCCTCGGTGGGAACGAGCCTTAACGCCTTGATGTGAAAGCGGCTGTAATCGACAAGTATTCCAGGATGACTCCAACAATGGGTAGACGGAATTTATTGCTCTCTGGAGTGACTTTCTGAAATAAATACAAGAATAACAGGGCAGAAACCCTAGAAAGTTATCATCGAGTGTCCTATTTTCTGAAAGCAGTAACTGCAACGCAAGACGACAAAGAATTTAAACCGTCGCTCTTTATCGCATTCCGCAGAAGTCTTCGCATATTCCATATATGTCAATTGCCCTCGTAACGGAAGATTTAAAAGGTTTTCCGTTATTCGATCACACTTAAGAAACATTTAATGACATAATAACTGCTTATTTCAATTCCATACAAAGCAATGTTTGTTTAAAACAAAACAAAACAAAAATAAATAAATAAAAAAAGTGAGAGAGAGAGAAATAGAATTCTATTTCTGTTATGTCTACAGAAATAACGTTATCAGTGATTCTTATATCAATCAAAAATGTCAAATCATGTCGTATAAAACAAAAATGCGCTATTTATAATCAAGGTACGTTAGTTTCCTTATGAGCTTCAAGCTATATGAATTCACACGGCAAGGACGTCAGAGTCGTGTTAGTTTTGTTAAGTAAAGTAAAGACAAAGACAGTTAATATAAGTCTTCCATTAATAATTTATATATATTATATATATTTAGCCTTGAATTGTTAATGAATTGATATTATATTATATATATGAAGATTCCTACCTTTATTGCACGTTAGATATATCCAGTATCAAACTTGGCACGTGCATAAACTATGGCTTACGTAAGACAGTAGGCTAATTTAAGACATGGAGATACTCCCTTTCCCCCCGATTTCCTGTCAATTTCCTCCATTTAATGACAGATGGATGCGTTTTTATGGGCAATTTTTATAGATCCTAACGCCCAGATTTTAATGGTATTTTTTTTTAAGAGGATTGGTTTGGTTCGTCGCTCTACGGTCATCTTGTGCACACGTTAGGCTAAACAGACCGGAACCTACTGCTTCAAATGGATTCCGAACTACTACAAATATCCATGGCACCACCAGGACTCGAACCCGAAACCTGTAGTACAGAACGCAGCCACTCGGCCATTCAGGCCCCCCACCCTTTTTTAAGAGAGGGGGAGGGAAGTATTGAGTTTGAAAGGAGAGGTTAAAGATTGGGGTAAAAATTCACATATTTTCTCTGTTTTACATTACTCAATATTAAGCCTTAAATACACAACGCTTGAATATAAAAACTTAAAATATTGCGCATATCCGCAAAAGATATCCCTTTTTTTTTTTTTTACTTGATGCTGAAGGGGCTCTGATGGCCGAGTGACTAGCTCTCGGTGCAACAGGTTTCAGGTTCCAGTCCCGGCGGTGCCATGTATGTTTGTAGGGGTTCAGAATCCACTTTAAACCGTAGGTCCCGGTGTAATAGGATCGTAGAGCTTTGCGGGGGTAGGGTTACTCCGCGTCCGTGGCTTGCTATCAAGCCACACGCGGTTCCAGGGTAGTGCTAAGTGAGTAACGTCGGTGCAACCCTTATGGCATGAAATATGACAGTCAAAGTATTTGCCAGCCGCATTAGAAAAAAAAAAAACTTGATGCTGAAGGTTTATTTATTTATTTTTTTTTCCCCTCCTACAAAATATTAAAAACATAACAAATCAATTTAAGAACTTTATAATTATTAAAATGTTTAAATAGTTCTCAATATGTAAGGGTTTTTGGTAAATATTAATTAAGATAAAGATGCTAGAAATAATAAATTTAAATAAAAAAAGTTATTCTGTATGTTATCGTTTTGTTCTTTCAATTAGAATATGGAACAGCATAAAATCTTTGCAAGCGTTTTTAATTGTAAATCGTCTGCATTTTCAGAAAACAGATGTTGACAGCTATGTTCTAACACTATAAACGGAACAAGTAAAGGAAAATTATTATTATTATTATTAAATCATTTTTTTATTGTTAAAGCACACTTTTAAAAACGGTCACCTTCGTATTCATTTCATTTTAGTTGCGATTTTGCGAAATGCGCAGTTTCGAAAGAGAGATGCAAAAATAATTTGCATGATAAAAAGAGAGAATAATATGGCATCCAGTGGGACCGAGTTGACAATCATGATATTGTAATTTACGCAAGGTCGGGTCTCGTGGCTACGCGGGGAAAAGTGCGTACGCTGTTCAATCAAATAAGTGCGTGCTTTTTTTCTTTTTTTCTTCCAGAAAAGGGAATTCGAGCTGAAATCCTTTACGGAGGTCACTACATATACCCGTACCCTGGCGTACAAGTAAACAAACAATTTTTTTTTTTTCTATTGAAAAAAAAAAATTATTTTGTTTACGAATCAAGATTTTCGTAAACACTGATAACGATAGCGATACAACCCATTGAAAAATATGGTAAATATGAAAAAAATTTAATTTAATTATTTTTCCTTTAGATTAAAATTCTATTTATAAGTAATCGTCCTTTAAATCAATTTTTTTTTTTTTTTCCTAATGCAGCTGGCAAACACTTAGACAGTTGTCTTTTATGCCTTAAGGCAAGTTCTGCACCGACGTTACTCACTTAGCACTACCCAGGAGGTGCATGTAGCTTGAAGATAAGCAACGGAAGCAGAATAACGATACCCCGCAAAAGCTCTACGATCCTGTTAGACCGGAACCTACGGTTTATAATGGATTCCGAACCACTACAAACATCCATGGCACCACTGGGACACGAACCAAATCTGTGGTACTGAGCGCCACATTCGCGCTTCTTTTTAAATTAAATTTAAATAAAAAATATTATAAATTTATTAAAAATGATAATAATAAACATGAAATTTTCGGAAATTGAATAAATTTTCGAAGCACAAACGAATCTTTCTTCTGCACTTTTTGATTGAACTACTTTTTTTTTTTTAAGTTTTCAAACAAAAATACAACACAATAAATAACAATTGTTTAAATAAAATTAAATTTATGATTAAAAATATTCTTAATACAAAGCTTCATAGGATGATTACAATTTTCTGATGAATAATTATTTGTTCCATTATAAAAAAGAGAAATATGGTCTTTTTTTAAATAAAAATTTGCTAAATTTTTGGTCTAAATTTTTTGAAATAAAAAATTTCTGCCACCACAGCAGAAAATTTATCCCCCCTACCCTTTATCCCCTACCTCAAAAAAAAAAAAAAACAATACACTAGTAACCCCGTCTACACAAAACAGAAGCTACGCTTCTCTATAATAATTATGAATAATTATTATTATAGAAAAATGCAGTTTTTATTAACAAATCCCACATTTGCACCCAAAAAAGAAAAACAAAAACACCAGTAATCCACGTCTAGACAGTTTTATTAACAAATCACACATTTGCAACCCGTTACACCCCCCAAAAAAGAAACTACACCCGTAACCCCACGTTAGACGAAACAGAAGTTAAGCTTCTCTATAATAATTACGAATAATTATTATTATAGAGAAATACATTTTATCATAACAAATCGCACATTTGCAACCCGTTACACCCCCAAAAAAGAAAAGAACTACACCCGTAACCCCACGTCTAGACGAAACAGAAGCTAAGCTTCTCAATAATAATTATGAATAATTATTATTATAGAGAAATACAGTTTTTATTAACAAATCACACATTTGCAACCCGTTGCACCCCAAAAAAAGAAGAAAGAACTACACCCGTAACCCCACGTCTAGACGAAACAGTAGCTAAATCAATAATCTCCTGCCACTGTGTCCATTGAAACAAATCAATCCTCGCCGTCTACTACTACGACTACTACCACCACAACTACTACGTGTCAGTGAGCCTGGCGTGGCGAGTCACTAGATTTTGGGCATCCAAGGTCTTATGCAGCCGTGTACTAGGGGTTAAGGACACCAGTACGCTCGGCCTCAAAGGATGCGCCAGACACTGCGTGTCGGAAAAGTTCAAGGAAAGGGTTTCAAAAAGGAAAATTTCATTTTGTTTTTATTTTTTTTTTTGACCGGTTCTGCTCAAAGACACCTGCGCGGTTAATTTCGCAAACGTTTCAAGTCGAGGTGCATTTATTGTACATTGAGATTGGTTCTGGGAAAAATGGAGATGGATTATTTTGTAATTTGGGAATTGAACTTGGAGCAATCGGGTTTTTTTGGATTGACAATATAAAATCCGGTTAGAAATGTATTTAAATTCGTAAGAAGCCGTCTTACCGACACACTGGGATTCTGAGTCCTTAAGAAACTTTTAAGTTTAGATTAATTTAATAATTAATAATCTCTTTTGTAGGGAGCTAAAAGAAAAGATCAATGTTAAGCACAGATTTTATCTAGATTCTAAAAATTAAATTTTTAACAGTGATAATTCTTGATTATGGCATGCGATTAAGAAAGTAAGATAGATATAGGTTTTTTTTTTTTAATAATCTAAATTGCAAACAGAGAATTACAGACGAGATTTTTTTATTGGTCCTTTCTATAATACTATTATGCAATTATAATGGGATAAGATAATATATAAGTGAAACTTTTTTCAAATTGTTTATTCTATAGATAATATTAATTATATGTATAATATAATGTATACTATACTCTATTTACTATTAAATTTTGGATATTTTATAGTTAGTGTGTATGGTACGTATAATACTATATTATTATTATTATTATATTATTATTATTATACTATAGACTATTACATCGGCTTTATGTCAAAGTGATATCTCTGTTAACATTACATATTTGATAGGAGGGATAAATAATCTAATATATAAATTTGAAAATTTTTTTTTGTCCTTTTTGCAAATTCAAATTGGAATTTTCATATTTGGCAAGTACATAGAATACGGCCTACGAAAGACCATAGGCTACTTTAAAATGTGAACACTACTCCTCCCCTCTGAATTTAGCCTCTTAATTATCTGTTTTGAATGAGAGGGATTCAGATATGTATTTTTATAGAGCCTAACGCTCCAAGTACAATGATACTTAAGATTTTTTTTTTTTTTTTTTTTTTTTACAACCAATTCCAATTTAAAAACGTGGAATGGGGGAAACTATTAAACTCTGGGTTAAAGTTTCAAATTCTTTGACATAAAATAATTATTATCATAACATAAAATATTGTGCATTCGCAAGCGATTGATTGAAATTTACTTTTGCTTAGTGCTGAAATTTTCCTTTCTTTCTTACAAAATATTAGTGAAAACAAATCTATTTTTAAATTTTTTAATTAATCATTTTTTTTTTCATTCTTGTTGTATCACTTCTTTTCAGAACAGCCCTTGAAATACAGGGCAATTCAGCTAATATTTAATATAAAAAATTTAATTAAAATAGCAAAATAACCCTCGTACAGTTTTCATGATGTAAATAAAAATAAAACTTTTTTATGAACTTATTATACAATTTGTCAATGTGGTTTCTATCGACTCGGAATATTGTTATACGATCATCCGATATCAATATCGATTACTATTCTAAGCAAATACTTTATAATTCCAATCAAAGAATTAGCAAGCTAATTAATAACGCTTGTTAGCCCAAAATTATCAATTCTTTAGCGCATATATTGGCCTAAAAGAGATTTAAGTGATAATCTCTTTTAGTGATGATTTAATTATATTTTACTCCACATATTATTATGTAATAAGAGCAATTCTATTCACAAAACAATAATAAAAATAATTCAACATCCACCTATTTCTTTATAGAATAATAATTTAAAGGGAAAAAAAAAAGGTTTATAAATTCAAAAATATAATTTAAATAACATTAAAAACGTAAGTAAATAAACACATTATACTCAATAAAGATAAGAAAATAAATAAACAAACAAACAATAAATAAATAATAAGTCAATGAATATGATTGTTTCAATAAATTCGGCTTAATTTTAGATTTCGTAACGACAAATGGTTTTTTAATCATCAAATGATTATCCATTAAATGTTACATTTTTAAACATTTCCTATTATGTGTTGACTACGTTTTTTTATTTACCTTATTACCACTGCATTCTGCTGCTATATGATTTACTTAATAATACCGGAAATATTTGCAATTATCTCATTTACAAATAATATAAATTAATGTTAAAAAATAATAATAATAAACAGTTGGCAAAAAGGTGGAAACAACAGAAAAAAAAAAAATGGAAGCTACTCATTTAAAGAAAAAAAGAATTAATGACCTTTTAAAAAAACGTTACAGTTGGTTATTTCGAAGAGAATCACTCATTATATGATTTTCTTAGAGTAGATTTCGCAAAATCGGAAGAATTTGTTTTCCGATCGGAAGACTGTTTAAAAACCGGAAACGTTGGCAAATGTTTCATTGATGAATTATTTAATGTGCTATTTTTACAAACTCTGAATGGCAACAACGATAAGACCGTTTCTGGACAGCAACAGACACTAAGTAGCGCATGCGTCAATTCAATATGGTCAAAAATGCACGTGGTAATGGAGCCGTAATACAAAAATCTCGTCAAATTTAGTACTTTTTGTACAAGGTAAAGTAAAATGATTGGCTTTCGCCATGCAAGAGGGCATACTGCTGAAAACATTCTTTAAGAATTGAGGGACATTTATGAAACTGCAAAGTAGAGTAAAGGAAAAGTACGGCTTTGATACAACCGCCCATACTCCCAGAAAATTAAAAATTTCCCAATTGGGCCTGTTTAACCCCCTCTAAAGCCTCTAAATTACAACTCTTTACCAGAAGACTTGCTTTCCAGCCTTTGCCGATAGTGGCATTTTAAAATCAAGGTGGGGGCCTGATGGCCGAGTGGCTAGCATTCTGGCGCTCGGTACAACAGGTTTCGGGTTTGAGTCCCGGTGGTGCCATGGATGTTTGTAGTGGTTCGAATCCACTTTAAGCCGTAGGTCCCGGTCTGTTATGGCCGTAGAGCGTCACAGAGCCCAATCAGACTTCTTCTCACCAACATTATTCCCAAACTGTAAAAGGGCAACTCAGCTCTAGGCACAACCATGTGGTGTGGTGTAGTAATAGTCCCGGCGGTGCCATGGATGTTTGTAGTGGTTCAGAATCCACTTTAAACTGTAGGTACCGGTCCAATAGGATCGTAGAGCGTTGTGGGGATAGTGTTACTTTCGCTTCCGTGGCATATCTTCAAACTACACACACTCCCTGGGTAGTGTAAATGAGTAACAGCGGTGCAGCCCTTGCTTATGGCATAAAGTTTAACTGTCTCTGTATTGCCAGTTGCATTAGAACAACAAAATCAAGGTGATTAGAAATAATCTCAGACGACAGAATTCTATGCACTGGGTCTATAAAAGATTATCCCGCCTAATATTGGAATACATTTTTTAATCGATCTGGCTATAATCATACAAGTATCTTATCTACATACTACATTCAAACATATAACTATTTTTTTAAGGAGAACCGAAACATGTTGTTTACGAACTTCTTTCAACAAAAACAACTCGTAACTCGAGTAGCATATTGAAAGGGGAAAAAAAAATTAGCAATGAATATCTGAGAAAAACTTTCCAGCAAATTATTTTCTCAAGACCCATTTTAAGAAGATTATCAATGAAAGAAACAAAAACAAAACTATTACTTTGAACTTTACATGAATTTAAACTTGCAAGATTAAAAAAGATATATTTATTTCGTCATTTGCATTTTGTTAGAAAAAAAAATGGGAAGACAAAACATGTACATCTCTACAATGACAATTTTAAAACGATGAATTTCAACTTCAATTCACTTATTTAAAAAAAAATTTACTTATTTTCAAAAATCAATTCACTTATTTAAAAAAAAAAAAAATTGTTTCATTTATTATTAATTTTAACATTTATTTTAAAGTTAAGTTTAAGTTACAATGAAATAAAAATTCAAAATGAATTTTTAATTTTAATCTATTTCTATATATAGTTCTCATGTGTGTGTGTTTATGCTAGGTCTTACGCCAATTTGGCGATTTTCGCGATTGGCCAATTTTTCATAGTTGACATTTTTTTATGCTGTTGTATTGCTTATAGACATAAATAAAATACACTAACCAATGAATTGCAACCAAATAAAATTTTGTTTAAAAAATAAAAAAAAATACTAAATAAAATTTACTAATCAAAATAATAGTTTAAATTGTAGTTTAGAGGACAGAGAAATCTGGGGTCTTTTTGTTGTCATCAAATGGGTGATAGGTTTTTTGGTTGACAGTAGATAAGTAAGGGAGCAAACAGATTTTCCATTTTCCCAATGTTAATAAGCAGTTTCAAAATTTTATAGCCATAAGGATGAGTTTAGGAAGGGAATAGATATAGTAAAGGGAAAAGTATTTATCAAGAAGAATGTTTCATTGAACTTCACAATATTTTCTATTGTCAAATTTGTAATGCCACCTAAGAAAAGAAAACTATTCTTCAGATGCTGAAAAAACAAAAGCTGAAAAAAAAAAATATGCTGCCTTGAATAGACAATCTAAATAAAAGAGTTACTAAGTTTTATGTTTTGAAGCACGTAACGCCGGGTTATAAGCGCTAGTATACCTATATATAAATTTCTCAAAGTTTGTGTGTGTATATATCCCTCAATGCACTGTCACAATTTACATCCAACTTTCACCAAAATTGGCAAGGATATTTCTAATATAAAACCTAGACCAACTGAAAAAAAATTCGAAATTGGTTCAATATTCATTAAGAAATTATCCAATTAAGTTTTACGACAATTTGGCGACTTTTCGTGGTTGGCGAATTTTTCATGGTTGATATTATTCATAGACGAGCTCACGTAAAAATAAATAAATAAATCATATCAACCGCTGAATTGTAACAACCAACAAATTTGTTTAATAATGGAAAAATTTGCATTGCTAATTTACCAATAAAAATGTCCAGGTGTAATCCTAGATTCATGTACCTCCGAAGAAGTCGCCAATGTTGCAACCGAAAATATATTGTCAATTCCTTCGGATTAACGTAACTCAATTCAAGGAATTCTCCACTAGATGCTCAAAAGTTGATCTCTATATGCGCGAATTTAGGAGGAGGGAGCTTTTCTCGGCGTGAGGATGGTAGAAATTGGCTGATCTAAAGGCGTCTTCATTCCCAGGATACCTTTGATAGCATCCCATACGCCGTTCGAATTCAAAAGGCTACAATTCCCAATGTGACTTGCTTTTGCTATGTCTATAAACAAAACTACCAAGGCCAATTACTTAAAATTACTGGGATTGATTTAATATGGGACTGCTTTAACCACGGCACATGTGAAAATGTTTAACGTTGGAATTGGAAAAAACTTATATGTGATTGTAAACGATGGGAAAACAAGGAATGTTGTTTACAATCAGGCTCTCACATAAATAAATATAATTTAAACGAGAATCGTGCAATTTTTGCTAATTATAATGATGTTAATAAAAATAAAATAAACAAAACTATAACATATTTTTTTTTTTTTATTACATCTCCTCATATTTATATGTATGCCATACCAACCTATTGATTCATTATTAACATTGAAATATATTTTACTGACATTCATGCGATAAAAAAAAAAAAGGAACTTATCTCTTTGATATACTATAAAAGTCAACACGTTTTATTTTCTGAAGCCAGGCAAGACAACACCTGATTATATGAGATATATAAAATGACTAAGTAAAACGTCTCAAGATAAATAAGATGAATTTAATAAATTTTTCAGTGCATTTTTTCAATTACGAAAAAATCAATAAATTAATAAAGTTATCAAAGCTTTAAAAAAAGTTTTTAAAAAATAAAATACACTTTAATTTTACTTGTATCATTAAAGAGTTCAAAAACAGGTTAAAAAAAAAACCAAAAATATAAATTATATTATTAAATTAAAAATTGGAAAATTTTTTTTACAAAAATTAATAGTTTTTTTTTTTTTTTCCCCATTACTAAAAAGATAATTGTCAAAAAAATTCCGATATTATATATAATTTGCTACAATTAAAATGCGAATAATATTATTAAAATAAATTAATTTAACCCTTTGCACTCAAGGGCTCCGGGCGGAGCCATTTAAAATTTGTCTTCAAGCTCGAGGGCTCCGCTACGGAGACAATACAAATAACAATATAAATAATGCGTTTCTTTTAATGCGTATATTAAATTTACATGTGAATAGGATCTTTTCACTAAAATCGCTTCGAGTTGCTGGTAATACGAATGAAAAAAAAATTCGAGTGCAAAGGGTTAAAAAACTTAACCAAGAAATTTAAACATTTATATATTTTCCTTTTTTTTTTTTTTAACAACGAGAAAATTTAAACTAATTATTTAAAAATAATAAAATAACATATATAACAATTTAAAACCATTTCGAACCAATAATGATTGAAATAATTATGATTTTTTTCAATTATGGGTATAATTTAAAGAACATTTCGCCTAACTAATGACGACTTTAACTAATGCCAGATTACTAAATAAGGATAATACATTTTTATAAAAAAAGAAAACGGAATCCAAGCGAAGCAATAGTTATGAAAAATTTTTTTTTTAATTAAATTCAATTACTAAAAAAAAAAACATTTAAATCATTTTCCCAAACGATATTTAGAATAGAGAACACTTTCAATTTCACTAAAACTCCGTCCTATTATAAAATTCCACACAAGTCACCACTTCAAAGTAAAAAGACACACTTTCGTAACCTGCATGTGATTGCAAACAGTGCAGATAAATCACACTTTGTGGTAACATCTGCAGAATAAGTTTCGACATCATCCATAGAAGAGATAAGAAAGCATCACGAGACCGAGTCGATCCATGTGACTCGAGTTCCGAAAGAATCACAAGGATGGAGAGGTTTTCGAACTTAGTTGACCTTCTTTTCAGTGTGTCACTACTCAAACAAGAAGGCAACTTTTTAAAAGAGTGACGAAGTAGTATGCACAACAGAATACGTGTGGTGGAACGTGATTGAATGGAGTCGTTCGGTGGGTTTCTGGTGAAAAACGATTCGAAAATGGTAATGAAGGAAGTAAAAAGAAAAATTCTTTTAAAACTAATGCCACAAAATAAAAAATAAAAAATTGAGTTTCCAAATATTTTATTCTTTATAAATCGTTTAGCCTTTTTTTTCCTAGGAACATTAAAATTAATTTATATTTCCTTCAATATTTTATTCGTTTATATAGATAGGAACATTCGTTTGACTTTGAGATACAAAACGTATTTTATGTTAAGTTTTAAAACATAAGATAAAACCAAAGTAGTTTCAGTAATTATGTTAACTTTTATACCGATTTTCGATAATGTTATTTATTTAGATTACTTTTATCTATCAATTATCATAAATAACAATTGCAAAATTCTCATTTTGACTCTCTTAATGAATATAAAAAAAAAAAAGTAAAGAAATTGATAATGATTACAAGATTTATTAAAAAAAACAAAACATTACTTCAGACTGGTGATTAGAAACGTATGAAAAGTAAAATAAATGACATTAAAATAGCAATAAATATGTCTTATCATTATTTAATTGAACATGTTAAATTTCATTTCAAAAGAAAAATTCTTTTAATACTGGTTTGTCAATACGAAGTTCATACTTTCTTAGAAAAAAAAAAATGATTTTATAGAAATTACAAATTGAATTAGTTCAAAGAGTTTTTACGCTTTAATTTTATTTTCCTTTCTTCAAATTCTCCAACAATAATTTGCCTTAAATATACAACATTCGCTTCTACATATTCCTTAATAGGTTTTCTAAATAACTTCGTTTTAATTTACTTGAGAAAAAACAAGTTTAAAACGCTGCACTTAACAAATAAAAAAGAAAATTAGATCTCTACATGAATTTCGCAGGAAATTCAATAAATGGATTAAAAGTAAATGATGCTGAAAATATCTTTTTCTATTTTGCGTTTAGTAATAAACATGAAAGAATGAAAAATAAAAAACAATAACTAAACGATGGACTCAAAAGAGGCTTGCAATATAATCGATTGACATGAGGATTTTTTTTTAACTATTTAAATGTAGAGAATCAATTAAACAAAGATAGTATACTATAATTGGCAATTGCAGTCAAATGCTGTAGTATGAGCATTATTCATTTCAAATCACACATTGTATTTCTGAACTATACGTTACTATTTAAATCAAGCAAACTTTTCCAGAATTATTGATTCGTTGTATAGTAGGTCTTAAAAAGAAATTCAGTGAAAACCTTATGTTATATTAAATTTACTAATTTAGAATTTGGATAAATAGTATTTTTACGAAGGTTTCTACAGCAAAAGTAATTAAATCAAATAAAGAAAAAAAGTTTACTTTAAAATAACTGAGTAAGAACGTTTTATTTTCTTTAAATTATTTTGAATAAACAGTAATAATAACAATAATACACGATAACAAAATGAGTATTAGTCCCAAAATTTTCTTATAAGAACAATTAGTTTAATAAGAAAAAAAGAAATCTTAAATAGTTTATTATAGAATCTTTTTTATATATCCTTAATCGGATATCCATAAGCTTTAAGAACGTTTTTCAATTGTTCTGGTTTAGTACTAGTAAAATTGAAGCCATATTATTTCATTTTCTTGTATTGCAGGTTTTAGTTGCTACTTTGAAGGAATGTTATATTTTTGAACACTTATTTTCAAATTTTAGCCAACTATGTCCTTTTAAGTACAAATATAATGAATGAGGAATCATTTTAATAATTTATTTATAATTGTAAAGAATCCACCATTGAACATTAAAACAAAAAGCTTACGATTTTGTAATAAGCATATTTGCCTTGAGAACATTCTGTGGAAAGATTTTCAGCTGTTGATATTCAAATATAACTTTAGATGTCAATATACTTATACTAATCCATGGAATTATCATTAAGTTTCAGCATACCTCCAACTCTCACACTCCAACACGTCCTCCATTGCTATGTTCAACAATGATAGAATCTTAAACTATTTTTGAAATCCTTTTTTCGATTTTCTTAAAACTATTATGTAATCTCTAGCTCCGAAAATATTAAATTTGTTTTCATAATAAAATATGACACTGCAAGAAAATTATTTTCATACTTTTAGCAAACGAAATTCGAAGTCCTCGATTCTTTACACCAATACAGAATTTCTTCATTACCACTCAACCTTGATATTTGACTGATTGAATAATTCTTTGAACTGTTTTGTAGCTTATACATATTGCAAAATAATCGTGCAATTTTACTCTAAGTTTAGTAACAAGTAATCTTGAATTTGCATTTATTTTTCGAATGATGATTCAATTTCATACCATGAGATAGCTCTTTTTTGGCCTCCCAATTTTATTCTGCAATGCTTTTTATAGTATCTTTTAGAAGAAAAATTATAGTCGTTATAGAAAAAAACAATAGAATCACTTAAAATAATTATTTGAAGATTTTATTATAGTACAATCTTTTTCTAAGTACAAATTAAATTAATTTTCGAATTTATGATGACGAATGCTTGTTTGATCTTTATATAATTAAAATAACCTTCATGATTAAATAAATATTAAATTAAAGCAATTGAATATTCTAAGCTAACGATTTTATTTAATGTACCAAATTCTGTTCGAAAAAGTATTTCTAAATTACTATCGAAAATTGAAGTGAACTTGATGGTTTGGTTTGTCACTCCAAATTTTTGCACACTTTAGGATAATTACACCAGGACCTACAGTTTAGCGTGGATTCGAAAAGCTAATAAACATCCATGCCATCGCCAGCATTCCAACTTATGCCTGTAGTACCATAGGCCAGAGCGCTAGCCAATTGGCCATCAAGCCGTAAGCGATGAGAAAATTATAAATCATGAAAACTGTTGTGAGATTTATTTAGTATTCTTATAATCTCTTCAAAATATGAAAAAAATTAAGTCATTAAAAATAAAATAAATTGATATTAAAATATAATCAATATATTTAAAATATAATCAATATAATAGAAATTCAATATATTTAGAATAAATTGAATTTCTTTTCAAACTTTTGAAATTAATAACTACCTCTAACTTTGTTCTTGAAATTATAACTAGAATTACATATATACGAAAACTTTTGTGAGATGGTATTTATGTATCATACGTAAATGTATAGCAATTTCTCTTTAAATCGCGAGAGATAATACCTTCCAATGCCATAAAAAAAAAAATCAAGATTAGAAACGTAAAAAAAATTTTTGAAGTGCAGGTGCATTACCAGCATGCACGCATGTCACTTTCCCTCCTTCCCCAAACCCGCATTCTGATATCAAAAAATGATGCAATAATAAAAAAAATAAAAACTCATCATAATCATAAATAATATTACAGAAGAAAGAAACTATTAAATATAATATTAAAAAACTATCACAACAGCCCTTTAAAAAATTTGTTACAAAATTGGATAAATTGATATAAAAAAAAAACAAATTTGTAAATGATCGTGTGAGGCAGAAGGGGACAAAGCACGAAGTTCGAGATTCTAAAAGCAACACACAGCCGGCAGATAAGCAGAGATAAAAACCTCGTGGGGTCATTTCGGTATCGGATCTGCTGGATTTATCTCGATTAGAAGGTTTAAATTTGTCGTCAGTAGTAGTTTTTTTTATTTTTATTTTTTCCCTCCATGACCTATGAGATCTTTGGGTTCGACGTAGCAGACATTGATACAATAATCTACAGTAATCAGTGATGGTGAAGAGAGAGAGAGCGAGAAGCATTAAGCTCTTTAACAGTTTGGTCCAGCGTGGTTAAAGAATATTTTCAGAATTGATAAGGCACTATTTTAAATGCTAAGATGATGCTGTTTGCCGCAGCTTATTCAAACAAGTTATCAGAATTTAATTTTCAACAACTTTTTTTTTTTTTTTAATTAAGTCCCAAAAACTTCAGAACATGTAAATTCGAACAAATTTATTAAACTCAAAAAGTTTATTTCGTTGTACGTTATTTTTATTCTACAAATATAAATGAAACTTCAACTAAAATCTATTTATATTGCAGATTAATATTCAATTTTCTACATTAATTAAAAGAAAAGTTCATGTAACACAACAATACTGAAAAAAATAATAATAATAATAAAAGTAGTATTTATTATTATTTTTATTATTATATTTTATAGTTTCTAGATGTGTAGTACACATCTAGAAACTATCAAAAATTTTTTATTAAAAACAATTTTATTTTAAGAAAAAAATTCTAGCAGACTATTATTAATATGCTATCGTAGTTCATTCCGCTTTATTTTTTTTTTATTTCTAATGGCAGATTATGAACAGTTACAGCAAAAAAAGAACAACGAAGAAAAAAAAAAAACATACAACAAAATAATACAAAAAAAAAAAAAAAAAAAAACCATGCTGAAACAGAGTTCATTAATCTAACAATAATGCCAAATTACAGATCTTTTAGCCACTAAAAAGTGTTACCAGGTGCACCACGGGGGTAGGTGATCGTCCGCTTTATCAACGACTTTTTTTTTTTTTAAAGAAAAACAATAAAATAAAAAAAATATTAAAAAATTGTTATCTTATACAATCACGTAAATCAATTATAAAATGTCCTTCAACTTTGTATGGAAGGAAACAATTGAACCAATTAAACATCTCTTCCTCGATCACATGACGAACCACGTAGATCAGTCACTCAAGATGGAACATTCTTTTCCCATTTTCAATTCCCAAACCGCTGAAGTTAACAAGGAAATAAAGCCCAAATGAGGAGAAAATTTTGAAATGCAAGTCTTGTGAGATCAAATTAAATTTAAAAATGCAATGCTATGGTTGACAATCATCGCATCACGAGGATAAACACGAGATTTCTTTACTTAGCAGTTTCAATTTTTTAAAAAAATCGAAAGAGGTTATCCGTCCTCGACAAAAAAAAAAAAATTCCGAGTTCTTAATTTTATGAATAAATCTGCAACGATTTTAATGTAAGTGTAAGCAATTTACTAGATAAGTAATTCCTAAATCAATTTCAAGAATTATTCTTTTTTTCTTAAATGTTTAATGTAAGAACAAATTCTTGATTTACATTAATTCTCAAAACGAATATAAAAAAAAATCTTAATTTTTCAGTTATTGACAATTTTTCTATATGTATTCATTGAAAAATCTGCCATTTATAGAAGTATACTGGATAAATATTTATATATATTAAAGCTAAAATAGTTTATTTTAAAACAATATTTTGAATATTTTTTGTCTAAATAAAATTATTCAGTACTTTAAAAATTAATAATTAAAAGAAATTAAATAAGAAAATTTTTTAAACAGAACAAGAAATAGAGTTAAATTAAGGAATTTTAACTGAAACTAACTGGAATTTTTGGAATTAATTTAGATTAAAAGAATTTTAAACTTACTTATAAATTAAAGATTATAATAAAATAATAATTATAAATAAATAATTTTTGAAATAGTTAAAGGAAAATTCTGAAAAATAATTAACTTTATTTTAGTTTGTTAAAAATTCAAATAGAGTAGAAAAGTAAATAAAAAGTAAATAAGGAAAGTATCAATCAAATGACAATGTTAGCAGCTAAGAAAAAATATTCACTTTTATTAAAAAATTTTTAAAAAGTCATTTGTACACATATTTAGTTCACAAATGTAACAATTATAAATATTAATATTTTAAACATGCAGCAAGTTTATTTTTGCTTCAAGTAAATGTTTTTTTTTTTTTTTTTTCATAAAATTGCTATTCAAAAATAACTTTAAAAATTTTCAAAAGAATGTTTCTTCTATTCTAACTTCACTATCAGGTAAGCATTATTTTTAACAATATGGAAAAATAAATTTTTTCTAAAAATCCACATCATAAATGTTTTGAGTAAGAAAAAAATGTAATTTTAATAGCATTGCTATACTTTTTAAAAACAAATTAATAACCATCTTGAAGTATATCTGTTTATTATTACATATTAAACATTGATTTTACTTAAAAACCACTACAATTAGTTCTTTAAGAAAGTATACTTTTTTCTCTCTTTGCTCAAGCCCAGAAATAATATTTTCAAATTTGTTTGTGAATTAAAAATTACGTGCTTTATTATCGCTAAAATTTAATATATTACTTTTTATATTTGCAAATTTCTTAAATCTAAATATAATTTTCATGCTTACAAATATAAATTATTTCAATGGGTAAAAGGTAAACAGGAAATACAATTATAATTTTATGAGTAGAAAAAAACTTACATCTCCCTTTTATAAAACTTAACAATGTAATAAACAATGTTAAAAATGCTAATTTTATTATCACTGAATTATTTGGTATATAAAATATATTTCAAATAGAAAAGTGGATTGAAAAAAATATATGAAAGGTGTAAATAACAAAATACTGTAAACAAATAAATTGCTATGTATGTTTTATATCAAGAAATAATGTTTCTTCTCTTTCTTCAAATAGCTAACAATTAGCTATTTGACCACACAAATTTAGAATAAATTATTAAATAATTTTAAACTAATTATATTTAAGATGACAGGCTTAAAATTATGTACATAAAAAGCTACCGGTTCTCACGAAATTCTTTATGCATTACAAAATGATTTTTATTCATACATTAAAATTATGTATACAATATATATAAAAAAAAAAAAAAAAAAACCACAGCCACATACAAATTAGCTATTTTTAAAATTATGACATTTTTGTTTACTATAAATGATCTGATGAAATATTTTGTCATAACACCGTTACAGTTTAAAATCGTATCAATAACATTGGTAATAAAATGAGCGAACATCATTATCAATGTGATTTTCTGTATGCAACTATAATAATGAAATTTAAAGATACTATATTTAAACTAGCATACTACTTTTTTTTTATGCAAAACATTTTAAAGATGATATTCTGAAGATAATAAATTATTTCCACTTTGCAAGCAGAAATTAAATAAATTTTTCATCGCAGAAAAACTGATGAATGTAACAGCTAATATATTGAAAATATTATTAAAGTGTGCTAATACTATTAATCCCCATGAAAGGAAATATTTTCCAAGACAACTTTCCCAGGAAACCACATCATATTTGCCTATAAAAAATACCCATAAAATTCTCGCTATGCAATATGAAATAATGCAAAACACAGTCAAATATGCTTAAATTCCATTATTATTTCAAAGCAGTAACTATGATGTATACCATCAGCAAGATTCTCCTGCTTAGCAAGATATGTCACTACTGGACATAGAACTACTGGACTGGAATCAATCAGAAATAAACTTCATATAACATTGTCTTACAAAGAATAGTTATCCAACTTAAATTGGATGTCTGGCAGATTTAATGCTTTACAGAAGAAAATGAAGAAAAATCTGCTAGGTTAATATTTTTAACAATATAATTAATACTAATACAAGGAAGAAACAAAAATTTATACAATCAATTTTAATTTTAAATAACATAATATTTAAAATATAAAATTATGAAACATATTTTAATTATTTTATTTTGCTACAAAGGTTACAACCATTTGCTACCATTATAAAAAAAAAATCACTAAAGAAACTTTTAAAAATAAATTCTATAAAAAGTATTAAATATATATGTTATTTTAAAAAGAATAGAGTTTTAATTATTAATGTGTTATTTATCCATTGGCACTCCTTGCTTAGGAATTTTGAAAACGTTACAGTAGTTTCAGGGATTATTCCCCAAATTTTTGACAAACTCAATGCTTTTGTAATATAAAACTGGATATTTTACAAACTTAGTGTTAACTTACATAAAACTTACAATATAAATTTATAAGGGTAGACTACTTCTATATTAAATTTTCGTCTACATATAGTATATAAACGACACTTTTTCACCAGAGATTGGAATCTCGAAAAAAATGTAGATTATTTTATAGAAAATTATCAATATTCATTAAATAATAAGAATTGAAATTGTAAAAAAATTTCCCTTCCTGTTTAATGAGCGTGTAACCTTAAAACGGAAGCCAAAACACATATGTTATCATGAAATAAAGATTGGCAATCAATATATAATCAGGGGATAAATGATATAACTTTAAAACTACTTATTTTAACTAATAAACCTGGAAATGTCATGTTTTTCAAAAAAAAATTTTAATATTTAGTAGAAATATTAAGATATGAAAATGTAAACAATAGCAAACGTAGTAAATCCGTTCATTGATGACGTAACGATACTGCATGTCCGCAGAGTCACTGGAAACACCAACTATTTAAAAGGTTGAACCATTGTAAAGCTTAGAGAATGAAAATTTAAAAATACCTTTTCGATTCTCCACGTTGGTCATCAGATCGTATATTTGTAGAAAATTTCTTCTGAATACTAAACAGACGCGACAAGAAAGGCGCCATTTTCAATGTTTGTTGATGTCATGTGACAACAACAAACCAATGGGACTCAAAAAACGTCACAGCATGCTTTTTAAAAAAGAAAATTAGTAGTTCCTTATTTTGGCCCAGATCTTAACGTTACCACGTATTATTCATAATTAATTTGAATCCGTCTATTCATAAGCAAATTCTAAATATAAAGGTATGGAAAATAATTTCAAAATTAAATTTAAAAAATATTTTTATATGAACATACTTTCAGCAATCTTTTTTTAAAAGCAGTTTCACAACGAATGACCAATAATTTCCTTTTAGGGCAAAATTTTATTAATATTATAAAAATTAAATTACCATTATTCTAAATAGAAAATGTTTATCATTTTATGAAACTTAATTATTAGTTATAAATCCCTTTTAATTATATTTATTCAAAAATTTTTAATAAATTATAAGAAAAATAACGTTTATTGTATATTATGAGTACGACTAGCCTATCAACCTGCCAAAAATTTCATTATGCTTTTTTTTTTTTTTTTGGAGGGGGAAATAGCAAAATTGTTATGAATTATAGCGGTTTCGGTGATGCATTTGATATTGAACGTTAATTTATTTCTTAGATGTAATTAAATAGCCTAAAACCCAAAAAGAACCAAAGGGAAATATAGATGGCCTATGCTAATTTTATGATTCAGGATGCTCTCTGAATGTATTTAAAATGTTAACACAATTATTTACAGGTAACCATCAACTTGTTTTCAGTATTATTTATAGTTGTTTATAGGAAATGAAAAGAAAAACAATATTACCGATGTAATACTCTAAGAAAAATTTTTAGATACATTTTAATACAATGATGTACCAAAATATCAGTTAGAATTACTGTAATAAAATTATTACTAATTATGGCGTAATAATTTTAATCACATAATAATCTGTCTTCAAATCAAGAGTCTTTAATATTAGTTTTGCAAACTATTTATCACTTTTAATTTATATATAAACTAAATATGTTGATTCCTAAAATATGTTCTAATAGATAAGAAGAGTTTATTCAATATTTTATTATGATAAACACATTGAACATTAAGCAATCACATTAGATACACACACAATATTTATTAGAATTTTAGCAAATCACGCGTAAATAATTACTGAAACACTGGAATTTCCAGATATGCTAGGAATAGCTTGTACTATTAAGCTCCATTGTAGACATGCTAGGGTAACATATGTTACCAGTCACCAGAACGCGGATAAGGCGACGAGTTCTGTTCACCAGTGCGCTTCCTTTTTAGAGTGGGTTTCCATTGAAAATTAAATTCTCAAATGATAAAACCAATGGCCAATGAAAAGGCCTGAGAAGACAAGAGATCTATCAAGCTTCCCATTGCCATTTTACAACATGATTTTATTATCCGACAGAACTCATATTTATGATTATTGTCTTATAGAAGCATTGCTATTTAGCAAGAAGGCCAGCCGGATCACCAGAGCTGGAGTGAATACCAAGTATTCTGCCGCGCTGCACCGACTCACCGCACGCTGAACTTGCAGCTCATCCAGAAGTGGCTTAATGTTGCTTAAAGTTCACAATTTATCCCGAATGTGTCATCCTGGATAATAAAATAAGAGCTGTCCTTTGTTTAATAACATTATTGCTGAATGGGAATTCTGATGTCACCGGTTGTAAAATATTCTCCATCACAGTGAATGCGGATTAAGTTTCTCAATGAAAATGGCATATATGCATCTATTAACATGGATTTTTTTTTTTTTTTTTTTTTTTTTTTGCAGAACGTTGAAGGGTTCTTTGTATTGGGCTTAAAGAAATGAAATTTTTTTCACTCCTTAAAAAACATGACATGAACAGATGTGAGCTTTTACGTAAATGAGAGTGAATAAGGATAAATTTATCACCATGACTGAATAAAGGGATTAGTCAAATACGTTAAATGTGTTTTTAAGTCCTTTATTAATTGATTGGCTGAAGTTACCTATTGATATTTAATCAGAAGGTTTACTAGGAAAACGGAAGGTAGATCAAAACATCAGTTCAGTAGCGTTAGCTTGTAAACCCTCTTAAATTGAAGCACAGAAACCTAACAATATTGTAGTTAATGCTGGCAATTCCTGCTCTACATTGTAAGCCGTTAAAAGAAGTTTTGAGCGGTTGTTGTGGCTTTTAGATAAATTCATTAGACTTCAGATGATTCACCGAGGATTTTATTCTTTTAACCTACAATTGTGACAGATACCGGAAAAGAAGATTCCAAAAGGTTGAAACATCAAATAGAGTAATCTACATTTCACAGAAAACATGAATGACAGTTTCAATTCTAATGTCAGGAACTGGAACAACTTCTGACCAGTAGTTAAATCTGCAAGTCACAGTAACATGATAAAAAGAAAAAAGAGGGCCGATGATATCAGATGAACAAGATCCAATCTCCTCATCTGAGTTAATAAATGAGGCAATTGAAATTTTAGTATGCAGGGTAATTTAAATTTTTGCAATGGGATGCACAGTGGAGACATAATGGTTCATACATAGATGACCAAATAAACCTCAAGCGAATTAATATTGTAGTCGAAGATATTAGACGCCAATAATGGAATAAATTCCTTATTCTACAGTTAATAGAGAAATTGACTTCTTCAGTGTTTCTCACATGAGTTGTTGCTATCTACCCAAAAGTATAACCAAACAGGCATTTTAAAATTTTTGAACAATTCATTTTCTTTTATGCACTTTTTAGTTTGTAAATAAATAAATAATAAAATAGCGCTTATATCCATTAAATTTTTTAGTAGCGTTTATTAAATTTTTGTTATTTTTATTAATCAATAGCATTACTACTTCCATTTAAATTGATTAAATGTTTGAAATTATCAAATTTTCAAACAAATTTATATATAATGCAAGCACATTACAGCAATATTATGATTTATGATACTGAAAATACTCCATGGAATTCAAAATCTTACTCATTCTAGAAGTAATGCACAAGTTTCGGTCATCACTTTAGCAGGTTAAAAGAAAAAAAGTTTTATGTCAGAAATTTAGGTTTGATTGTAAAATATTAAGTAATGCAATCAAAATTTAATGAAAATAAAAGTGTTTTATTATTATAAACATCTATTCGTTTTTGTAAATTAATGTCACTTCATTGAATTCATATTTTGAAACCATTTTTAAGTAATCATTGAAATGTCATCTCTTTAAATGAGAAATTCACGTTCTAAAATAGTTAAAAGAACAATACTAAACACTCAAGCCATATTGTAAAAATTTACTAAATAATTGTTTTGATTATTTAAAAGTTTATGAGGACTATCATAATTTGTAATTACTCTTTTCCTTGTATCTCATTAGCTTCCAAAAGGCTAAGGGGTTACAGTTCTTAAAGGGCATATATATATATATATTCTGTTCTATAAGCTTTTGAGCAAAAGTAAAATTATTTAAATTGATTTGAGGACATAATTAATAAACACATAGTCAAAATATTTTATCTTACCTTGGTATAAACTGAAGAGGACCATTTATAAAATAAACAATTGAGAATGGTTTTTTTCTGTATTTGAATTAATTCTATTTTAAATAATTTTTTTATAAATATGCAATAATTATGTAATATGATATCCCTACCACAGATTCGAGAAGGAACATTCTCGTTCTAATTTTTGTAATTTTAAGACTATGCGCCATCTTTACCAGCATTTTTCTTTCGAGTATTAAGTCAAGTTAGACAGGAATTGTACCTGTTTGAATTTTTATATTTAATAAAGTTTATTATTGCGCGAAGAAAATGAAGTTTTACAATCATTTTCATCTTAAAATTTTTCGTTACACTTCTCTTTGCTACTAAAGTAAAGGTCATGATCTTTTTCACAGAATAATTTTAAACACGTAAAATAACGTTATTGTTTTAAAGCTATATATTTAAAGTAATTCAGTCACATAAAAAAAAAAAAACATGATGAACATTTGTTTCTTTCTGGCATATTGACTTATAATAAGCAGAATTATAATATATAGGAAGTTCCGTGTACGCGAAGAAAAAATGACCTACGGGTTGCGGAAACAGTTTGTAGATTAATATTCACCATGGTACCGGCTAAAAGAAAGTTTAGTTCAAAATTTCAAATATAGATGGCGCTATTGCAGATAATTCATGGAAGTAAAATATTCATATTGCACACACAATTCGAATACAAAAACATTAATAAATACTGCATGCACATTTTTATAGTGCGTAAGTAATAAAAGAGCATGATGTTGCTATTGAAAAATGCCCCTGGTATCCAATCCTGTCGCATACAATTTTCATCTGGCTGGAATCCCGCATAATTGTTATCATAATTATGAGATCTCTCCGAATGGCATTATAGAAGTTTCCGTATAAAAAGCAATTATTGTCAGAGGAGGAATCAAAAAGCTCTAAGCCTTTTGGAAAATCGAATAAGATGACGATCGGTTATTTAAGATTGTACGGACAAATGAGGTACATTTCTCGTTAGGTGGGCAATTTAATTCTGAAAATTGATACAGTATTAGCAACCTTTACGAATAAGCTGAATCATCATTGTAGTCAGAAAATTTTAATGATTGTTGTGGATTTAATGTATCGTTCATGTTCAGTCTTATGACAAACGTTGTGCCACAGGTCTAAAAATTGCACCATCTTGATCATGATTTAGTATTGCATATTATTGTTCTAACTTGCAAAAACGCATGAACTGGGCTGATGAAACGCTTCAACGCCTTTGAACAGCCATAGTAGACATGAATGACCTCCCAATGAATCACCAGATAATACATCTTGTAACTTTCGATTATGGAACTATTTTAAATCTCGGATCTGTAGATGAAATTCAAGTCATTACCAACACTGAAAGATGCATATAGCAAAAAGTAATAGCCATTCCAGTGAATATATTTTATAGGATATAATGCTGTGACTGCATTCACTATTTTTTTATGAGGCAATAGGCATATTGAGCATTAGCAGCTGTGAATCATACTGAAATTTAACAATTATTAACTCTGCTTTGTGCCTTTTAAAGCAATAGCATCCTCTATTATCGAGATTTTGAAAATTTTTTCTTTTTATATCATAAAAATCCTTTACAATGGTGAATATTAATGGGCACACAGCAGGTCTCGAAGATTAATAAATCTTTTTATTGCATTTTACATTTACGACACATTTTTCAATCAACCTGTATATAAAGTAAAATCTTATTAAAACTTGCCAGTACAATTGCCTTGATGAGATCATTTGATAATATGGTATTTGACAAAACAGACACATGTATTTTAAGAAATATAATCAATTTTTTTTTTTCATTATGATTTCCCAATATGCAAAGTTAAATTATAAATCAAACAGAAGTTTTTATAATTAGCTTTATAAGAACAGGATCAACTTTTTCCTAGTACAGATGAAGTTAAGCAATTTTTCTATGTATAAAAGTTGTTACATACTATGAAATATGTTAAATTCTGTAGATAATCATATATATAACTAATATCTGATATTTATATTATGCACTCATATGAGACTTAGTTAATCATTGCAGGTGATTAATGCTAATTTCACTGAACTGTAATTAATACAAGATTTTAATCAAAGATAATTGTTTTTTTCTCATTGAGGTTCATGGAACCATAGTTAAGAATTTGAGGACTAAGATATTTTTTTAAATGAAAACTCTTCCACCAAAATGAAGCATATTTAAGACAATTTTTTAGTCCTATAAAAAGAAATTAATTTAGATTTAAGTCTGAAGCAAACAATCCATTTTAATTTTTTTTTTTTTTGAAATTACAGAGAACAATCCTCAAGATAATGCCAAAGAAAGCTCAAATGACTATTACTTGTTAGGCAAAATTCTTGGTGATTACTAACAATGAAAAAAGAAAAGGCTCTGCAATTCTTTTTATGAATTATTTTCGTACCATTTAATTACGAAATGAAAGAAAAAAAAACATTATGCATTACTTTTATTTCATGTATTATAAAAATGTTATGATGGGTAATATGGAAGTTACCTGTATAATATTACAATCTGATGGCATCATTAGTTAAATTATTGAGGGGGAAAAAAATAAAGATTACTGTTGGATTTTACTGTTTTAACAGTAATAGTTCCAATTTACTTAACAAATATTTAAAAAAAAAAAAAAAATGCTAACTATGAAAGCAGAGAAAAAAAAATTATTAAGAATAATTAAATAATTTAGATTGGCTAAATAAAGTAAGTCTAATTATAAAAAAATCTCAAATTTTTAATCCTGCACTGATTTTTAAAAATAAAACTTACCAAAACTAAAGTTTTATTTGTTTGTAGCCAGGCAATGTCAGGTCACATAAGTATATTTTTTAGTAAATACACTATAAAGTTAAAAATTCAAAACTACAATTTGTTTAATTTTATGAAAAATTCCATAAAACATCTCCTGAAAATGATTTAGATGATCCTTTAAAAGAAATGTTAAACTGTTTCCAACTTTATAATTTTTTTTTTTTTATAAATACAAACTGCGCAAAAACACAAATATTATTGAAAAGCATCACAATTTATTTACTATTATTTTACACTTCAGCACAGAGTCATTTACAGAATAGCACTGCTGGTTGTTGTTTTTTTAAGCCACAGAAAGATCCAGCTTCATCTACATTATAAACTGAATGATCATGAGAAAATAATAAACATGTGCATTTGTAAAGGTTACAAGATGTCTAAGAGCAACAAATATGAATATGTAAAAAATAAAAATTCTGTTTACATGGCATGATTGACAATTTTATGCTTCCAATATACATAAAAGAATCATTTTCTTGGGTATGCAGTTGTTAAATATAATGCAAGCTTAGAGCACGAAAATATATATATATATATATATATAAAACAGTGCCAACGGTGGTTTTAGAAAGTCTTTAGATATATTTTTTTAAAATCTAAGAAGTGAAGTTTCTTTTAATTCTTTTGTTCAAAGGAATGTAATAAACATTTTAAAATTGTTTTCTATGAATTAAGCTAATAAGATAAGTTTAAAGGGTTTAGTATTTAATTTGCCTTTTTTATATGATCGAACCTTTTTTAAAAACAATTTAGAAACATATAAAATTCTTTAGTTTTTTTTTTTTTTACATGAAAATAAATTTACGTTTTAATTAGTGTAAAGTTATAGAAATAAAATTGACTGTTAGAAAAACAAACTATGAAGTTTCTTAAAGATCCAGTACAACAAAAATGGAATATAATACTATCAATATTTATGCATAAATAATTTATGCCTGCTATAAACTGTAATATAACTAAACAGTATAGAAGATTGTTACAAAAGAGTTAATATTGATAATATTTTTAATAAATAAAAGAAATTTTATGATTCATTCATATTTTTATCTTTGTATATGATTACATATATGTATAAAGGTTATATAAATTACTATATAAAGTATAAAGTTAGTACATTACAGTATATCAGCAGGTAATGACTGGAAAACAAAGTTGATAT
Source organism: Caerostris extrusa (assembly GCA_021605095.1). Classification (NCBI taxonomy): domain Eukaryota; kingdom Metazoa; phylum Arthropoda; class Arachnida; order Araneae; family Araneidae; genus Caerostris; species Caerostris extrusa. Next base: position 49,605 of record BPLR01008546.1, on the reverse strand, counting down.
CAATTCATCATTTATATTGTGCCACAATTTTGCAATATCCAACCAATTTATTTCAATATGAGAAAAATAAAATTGTTGTAAATATTAGGACAGGTTTAATAATACAAACTCTATAACACAAGTTTGCAATGCACAAAAAATTATTCAATAACTAACACTGATTTAGGGAAATATGTATTTTTTTTTTTAAAGAATGGATTTTTTTCTCCAACCAATTAAAATATTAAATTTGAATAAGTGTAAATATTTTTTTAAATATAACAGTATACTTTACAAAATAATTACCATACATAAATTAAATAAAAAGTCATTTAAAGAGAACATTATTTATCATCTTTAAAGATTGTCAAATTACAAAAACCTATTATAGCATAATATATAAATATATGAAATATCAATTTAATTTATATAAAATGTACTTAAATAAATTGATTCTATATGACTTTAAACCACAAACAAATCAAAATTTTAAATTAACTCACAATAAAAATATATATTAGAATTTAATATAAACACAAAGAATAAAAATTTATTAAATAATGTTAATTATTATTTAATTTGGTATGTTATATACAATATTTATATATTCAATCATTAAGAAAACTATCAGTACAATTTTATGATTTTTTAAATATATATATATATATATATATAAATTAAGGGAAAACTGTTTAATATTTCGTTTTAAAATCTAATTAATATTAGGAAAAAAATAAATACAAGCTCAATATTAAATCTAAATTAATTGAATAAGCAAGCCTATTTGTTCCATATTAAAAAAAAAAAAATTAACCATAACAATAAAAATTTGTGCACAAAATAGTAAAACACAACCAATATCACCTCTCCATGTCACTACAAAATCGCTGAAAAGTTGAATAATCACAATTTTCAGCTGAAGAAAAAATTTACTACCCTACAAAAACAGAATTCTAAGTTTAAAAGTTCACTGAAGCTATCTAAGCAAAAGTTTAGCTTTCAAAGCTTACATATGTGGTCCCAAGAGCAAAAATTTAGTTCATGTAAAATAAAATAAAAAGTTTATAAGACATCTCAAATGTCTTTTACATGTAAAAGCAGGAAAAGTGAAAAATTAATGAAAAAAAAAAATATATATGATATAAGACATTGTGCCACAATAATAAAAATTAAAAAAAAACACTTTTTGTTGTGATGTATGAAATTAAAATAAAATCAACTCGTTTCTATTCATTTACAGGGTAGTAATTTTAATTAAAATAAAACCCTCAAAGTTTTCAAGTACACAGATTTAACTGCTTCCCTGTTCAAAATATAAAGAAAAAGTAAATACAGACACTTGAAGTCAATGTATCAGTAATAATATTTCATCATTAAGGGATTGTCCTGTAGGAATTTTTTTAAATTCACTTATGTATATTTTTAATAATATTTAAATTTTATAAGGCATTTTCAAAAATTAATGATTATGAAATTTTGGAATGATGCTAATGCTACTTAAATAAGCTTTCTGCTCAAAAAGTTATAATTATGCATATTATGCTGTTATTATAGTGTGACCCGATTAATTATATGCAGATGGCACAATCTTATTTTCCCCGATTGTAAGAGCTGAAGTTGTTGAACATTATATTGTAAAATTCAATACTATTAATTGCCATCTTCAAATGAGTATCAGGCAATGATTATTTTTTAAGCACAAAAAAGAAATGAAATTCAAATAAATTTTGTAAATTTAGAATAAGTTTTTAAAGTAAAAAATTTAATTATATTTAACTATTTTTTAATTAATAGTCTTGTTTATAACATGTAGGCATTTTGAGTTTTTGCAACAAAAGTATATTCAGTTGTAACCAGTGTTTTTCAGAAAATGTGTAATAAGTAAAAGAGCAATTTTTCTTTTTATTTTATAACTACAGGTATCTGGACGGAAGTTAGTATTTTATATGAATATCCTTTAACTGCATTATTTCAAAGCATTAAACTACCACATATTAAAAAAAAAAGTACATGCCAATAATAGATTGAAGAGTTAACAATTTGTCTATTCGCAACATTTTCAACTAGTAATTTATTAATATGTATATTATTGCACAGATTAAAGATGGGAGAGAGACTATTTCATAAAAAAATACTTTAAGAAAAAATATATTTCTTGGATAACATTTTGAATGCAATTTAGAAAAGTCACTTAATGCCATCAAGTGACAATCATAGCTAATCTCAGTACGGTAATTTTTTTTTTTATTATCAAGATATGACTGTGCTAGGAAATGGAAAGTTTTTTTTCTTTTGTTAATATACATATAATTTTTACAATTAACGTGAAGGATGGTTATCTTTATCTTTGTCTTTAGAGGCTAGTTTCTCTATTAATTCTTGCAAAGGTGCGAGCTCTCTTTTATCAATCAGAACAAATTCTTGGACAAAAAAAATGAAGTGCTTGAAACTTGTGTTAAGATGTGCTTCTTCACCGAGTTGCACAATCTCAGAGAAATGCTGATGGTAGATGTGAGCATAAACCCTGAACAGACGCTTCAGGATAGTCTTAGCGATGATCAGGAAATTCTTTGGAAAAGGTACTCCTGCAAAAAGCATTTGTTAGCAATATTTTTTTAATTACGATTTTGTTTCTCAAAAAATCAAAGTATATTAAAAAATAAATGTTAATATGCATACTAGTTGTATCAATTCTAAAATCCACAAAAAACATTAAAACCATTTTTTAAAAATTGAATACTTTACATTTATTTTAACCTTTAGCTCTTAAACAAATTTTAAACAGCACCATTATTTCACAAATTCCATTGCAATTTATTACAACTAAACTTTTAATAGAATCGAACATCAATGATGCAATAATAAAAGGAAAGTAAAAAAGTTGGCATAATGAATAAAAAAGAAGTGCCAAGAAATGAAGTATGCAGATTGGTTACAGAAATTGAAAATTTTTTTCCTGACTTATAACTACTAATTATATTAGTTTTCTGACATTCTCCCTACTCAGAATCATTGCATGTATAGAATATACTAAAAACACTTTTACCAGGCATTTAATTAATAATATATTTTTATGAAATTCTAAAGAAATAAAATGAACACAAAAAAAAATCTATTAAAATAGTATATTACAGTAATCTTCTAATTATTACACAATAATCACTTTTACTGAAATACATACAGATCAATGATTTAATTTGAACTATTTTTATTATGATAATTAAGAGGAATTTATGAATCAGTTTAAGAACTTTATTCTTTTTAACACTCGTGAAGAGAATAGCAAAAATATTACAAAATTAGGAACTGCAATTATCTTTAAATGTCTTTTTAAAAAGGCAACACCATAGTACCATTAAATTTTACCTTTTCCCCCTCTACATACACATACAATGGTCAAATTTAAAAGATAAGTAATTAAATAATTTAAGTTTAATACACTCCAAATATGTATGTATTTAATTACATACATATTATTTCTAAATAAAAATTTATTAGACTTAATATTTGGTAATTAAATACATAACATATGTCAATCAATACAAATGCTAAAGGATTATAAATTAGACTTAATATACAATATATAATAATAAAATACTAATAATGAACAAAATATTAACAATTAATAAAATATTATTAAAATACATTAAAGGCTTAAGGTATGAGTATAAATAAAGCAAAACAAATGCATAAAAAGTGATTAACATATCAAGGCACCTTTAAAAATGAAATATATCATAAATTGGTCAATCTGTCCAAAAAAACAGACCATAAGGTTGATGCAAAATGAGTAACAATCTAAGTTGCCAAGCATGCTAGGCTACAAAATTGCTGACAGAATGCTTGCTTGGCTATGCGACAAAAAATAGTGATTACTAAAAATGAAGCATTTAAAATGTTTGCCCTTACTTCTAAACATAATTTGGCAAGAGGAATAAAAAAAAAAAGTTAACATTAAACAATTCCAAATTGTAACTGTGTTCCTCCCTAAGCACTGCAAGAGTGCCCCTTGTGGCATCAGGTAAAGTTCAGTTGGCAATGGGCCTCCTGCCAGAGAGGACTATACTCCCAAAATAACAATCTCTCATCCAAGAGCATTTAGTGGAATCCTTCCATGTAAATATAAGTATATGCCTGTAAAGTTGTTATGATTGTATATTAATCTTAATAGTGTGTTGTGCTTGTAATTAAAGTGATGTTTTATTAAATGAATGTTCTTGTGACCTGACCCACATCTAGCACAAACAATGACATCTACTACAAAATTAATGATTACAAATGCTTTTGTTTAGGTTTTTTTTTTTTTTTTTTAAGCATTCATGACAATACAAAATTCCTTAGCATTTCAAAAACATGTTATTTTTTTTATTTTTATTTTCATTTTACACAAAACATTTTTAGTCATAAATAAGATTATATTAATTAAAACTTTTGTTTCATTTCTTTTAATATTTTAAATGTATTACAAAATGTATGTTCAGAAATTTGATATTTTTATAATGTCACAGTAAAATTTTACTTAATGAGTTATGAATCTAATTACCTATTTTTGAGGGAAACAAATTTTCATCATCTAATTGATCTTGGACCCAAGTCATGAGATAATCAATGTACTTTGGTGCAGAACATTTAATGGGTTTTTTCACCGTCTGACCATCTGCCCAATGATACTCATACTTGGGTCCCGCTGACATAACGGCACAGCTGTCTTCTGTACAGAATTCCGTGATTGTGCCATAAAGCATATTGATTTGATTGAAAAAGTCCACAGCTAGAAACAGAAACAGGAATAAATTCTGATATCAAAATAAAAGATTATAAATTAAAATTTTGAAATGCATAATGTTTAGTAATAGACATAAAATACTAAAACAACTTAAACATATGAAATAATTTGCATAAATAATTAGAAAAATCATTATTTGTTTATTAGAAACATAAAATTTAATAATTTTGTTTCCACAGTAGCTCTGATTAAAAATATTTTAACAAATGCACTTTTAAAAATATGAAAAGTTAGTCACCCTTATATTTTGAAAAATTCAATTTAAAGTATGAAATAAATCTAAAATAATTTTATTTCAAACACTGATGATTTTCACTTTTTATTCATCACCATTAAATATGTGAATCACATTTTATCACAATTGTAATTAATTTAACACTTCATATCATGAATCAAGCTAATATATTATACATCATTTTAAACAGAATGAAGAGCATGCATCAGTCAGTTTACACAAAATGAAGAAAATTAGAAAGGTTTGGCTTTATGAAATTTAGTCAAAATTTATGCTTAAAAAGAATGAAAAATGTTTCATCCAAATTAAACAATTTTCTAATTCTGAACATAAAAAAAACCCTAAAATATTAGTGATGCAGCTTAATTTGTGAGCAATTACTCAAATTTGAATATGAGAAGATTAAGTTCACATTAAAAATATTTATCATTGTGATATTTGGGGGAAAAAAAAAAAAAAAAAAAAAAAAACACCCATTTTTTTCTTTTAATTAAAAAGTGCCTTTTATGTCACTCTTTTAATTAATTTTGAAGATTTTAAAAAAACAACTTTATTTTCTACTTATTTATGTACAATATACACTCAAGAGCCACAACATTATGACCACCTGTCAATAACGAGTTGGCCTACCTTTGGCGCACAACACAGATTCAACCCGCCTTGGCATGGATTAATACCACCACTTAAGGCTCGTGCCCACCAAGGCGAGGAAGATGCAAGCGAAAAATTTGACCAATCACTAGCCTCACCGCGGTGCCTGAAACCGGTTTGCAGTCCGCCGCTTGAGGTTGCCCAACTTTCAACTCGAAGCGGTTTTTCACTAGGCGTAATGCTATTTCTGACGTTTCGCTGTGAAGGGTCGAAAAAAAATTTGTGGCTTGCCTCTTGAATCTTCACGTCTCTCGCCTCAGTGGGAACGAGCCTTTAATACCAGTTAAATACCATTTCCACCTGATCATATGCCTTCCACGTCATCCAAGCGAGTTCATTGGAAAATGTAGGGGTGGTCATAATGTTTTGGTTCTTGAGTGCATCAAAAAACCTCAGGCCTCATAATGTAATAAATTTAAAATAGTATTTGTGATATATCCTGCATTATAAGATTTGAATAAGGTTTTTGTTTAACATTTTACATTAGGTAGTATTGATTTTAATATATATACTTATGCAAATGAAACTTTATCTACAATATTATGAAAAACTTCCAAATTTAATGTAGTGTCATAGGCCTTTGATCTTAAAATATTTCAAGGACAAAAAATATGCTATAAGTAAAAATGAAAATTTTAACATGGATCCTACATTTACCTATATTTAAATTTAAATAGTTTTGGAACTAAGTCTGTCAAAACAAATACTGTAAATATAAAAATATTGCTTTGTTATGTAGCCTACTAAAAGACAATTAACATTGGCTAGCTTCAGTGTAATAATATATTCTTCACTTTGATAAATTTAATTTAGAAAAACATAATTGAAAAGAGCAAAGAAATTCAGAAAAAATGTTCAGGAAATAATATTAAATATGATATTATATTCAAAATCCATCACTTCAAATTTGGAAAATTCAATACAATTATTTATTAAATAACTAAATAAATGAATACCTTAAAATCACAGAGTTAAAAACAAATAATACACATAAATTTTGAAATAAATGCCCTTTTTTTTTTAAACCACAGGGCCAAACTAAAAACTGCTTTATGTTTTACATAATGAATGAACCCAATAAGTCATTTAGTTCTATGCAAATTCGATAATATTAAACTAATAAATATTCAAGACTTTCAATAAATTTTTATCTACAATAAGCATATGAAAATTTTTTATCAAAAACAGCATTTGAAATTTTTGTCATAAAAAAAAGATTTTCTTGTACTAATTTTCAACTGATCCCAAATATATAAAAGTTTGACAACAGGAACAACACAAAATGGAGGGGTAAAAATCCTTTGAATGTATAAATGCAAGAAATTTAAAATATAAAAAATAATTTTATCTATATATTATAATATTATTATTTACAATAATTAAAAAAGATATAAATACACATAAAGTTAACAAAAACAAATTTTTTTTATCTTATCTAGTCTAAATCACTAATTAAATGAAAGCAGACAATTTTTTAAATTATTAGAATTCTGTTGTAATTCTAATATACAAAAATACAATAAATTCAGAGAAAAAAACTAAGATAAAATTCTTAATAACAATTTCTAAAATTTTAGAAATATTTGTTTTTATTTTTAATGTCAAATTTAAGGATGAAATAAAAACCAATGAAATTCATTATTATGTAGTTGCTCATGCATTGCCTTACATAACTTTTTCATATGTGTGATTCTTGTTATAATTTTAAGAAAAGAAGTAGTAATAATTAAAAATATGAAATTATTATAATCACAATTTCTTTCAAGTAGTACAGTGCAGTTTATTAAAGCATAATATTTTTCATGTATTGTAAAAATATATATATATCTACAAATTTTTTTTTTAAATATAATTCGATCTTATAAAGCGTTTTTGCTTACAAAATGGACATTGAATTTACTATCTTCATATTTCTTTTGCTCATCAGTGAGCAAAAAATTTTTTAGATAAAATGTTTCAGATGAAATTAAATTCCCTAGTAAAATATTCAATTGGATTTATTTGGGATTTCAGAATATTTCCATGGCAAGATTTATAACCTCCAACACTGAATAGGCTACTTCATTTGAAATTTTAAAATTAATAATTTTCAAATAGAATGCCATGTTATTAAAAATTTCTCACACATTTAATTAAAAGTTATCCAATTGTTTTTCATAAAACATAAAAACCTTGTAGAATTACCAATAAATTATGGTCAGGAAGCCAAACAGAGCGGCCCGAAGGAAAAAAATAAACACTAATCGGAGATAGCTGATAATCTCTGAAAATTTATATATTAAATCTTATAAAATTTGAAAGAATGTTATGGAATATATGCAAGTACAAAAACAATTAGAAAAATAATTCCATCAGCCTACACTATTACATTTGATGATGACAGTAAATTTAATATATTCAGAGTTAGCGAATATATAAGTTTTTGAGAAAACGAAAATTCTAAAAGAAAACAATTTCATTTGTTAAACATGGCAATGAAAAGTTATGGTGTGGAGAAGTAAAAAGGGGGAATATTCTCGGCTCAAGAAAGCAAATTTTAAATTATTGACGATACCATGGGCTAGTTTAAATTTTTATTTACAGTTAGACTAAAATTCTCGGCCAAATATCTTGTATCTACAGAATGACTCAATTTATTAACTTATCAATTTTAAGCATATTGTCTTGAATGTTCTATTGTGGCTATTTTATAACTGTAAAAAAGTCATTAAAATGACACTCTAGTCACCCAATTTGTGCCAAATATAAAGAATTTCAAAACATTACCCTAAAATAGTTTTAAAATCTGTTATACACAAAAATTGAATATAACAGGTTCTGAACTTACCAAGAAGCTAGTTATAAATCTGTACAAAAAAGTTCATGTATATCAAACAAGTATAAAAAATATTATAGAATTAACTGTTTTCATGGAAATTTTTTTACAAGTAGCATTCTTTTTTCTTCTTCATGTATTATTTCATTTATTCTAAATAATCAAAATAAAATGTAAACATATTTCAGCTTAATTATTGTAAAGTAATTTGTTTCCATTTTTGTATAAATGGTACATCATTTAAACTTTTGTGAAGTACCATATGCTAATATGAGTGTAATTAATTTAAATAATGATTTTTTATTAACATGTCAGACATATATAATTTACTCAATTTGTATGGAATGATATCTAGAAATATTTGAATTAAGTAATAATTTAAAATATAGCTACATTTTATTTATGTATATATACATAGATAAATTACATTTGTTTTATGTTTATTTTATTAAAAATATTCACATATGAATTTTTTTAAATTAATAAAATTCAGCTTAACCTATACAATTTCTCAAAATATAAAACAATTTTATTTGCTAACTTGCATAATTCATTGATAGATAATTTATGGTTGAAGTTTTATTTAACCATAAATTATCTATCAATGAATTATCCATGAGCTATGGCAGGCATTTTGACACTTCGCATAAAAAAAAAAAAATATATATATAAATAAATATTCCTAAAATGTTAAATCGTTTATTATAAAAAATTCCTCATAAATATATTTTTTTACTTTACAAAAACAAAGAATCTTATAAAATGAAAGTCACAGAAAAAAACTACTTACTATTTACAGCAACCCATTCATTCAAATCTTCCCCTTCAGGCAGCATGACTGCCAGCCGTAGATTGCCGCTGCCCAATGTTGCAGCGGCATGTTTCATCAAGTCATATTGATGAGTTCCTTCAGGGATATTCTTCTTAGGTTTAAATGTCTTCGATGAACTTCCACTGTTAAAAAAAATGTTTATTAATAAAATAGAAAAAAAAAAAATTGAATTTTTTACCGATGTGTAATCTAAAGTAATTTAAAATCCATACATTAATAAATTAAAACACTTTTTTTAATTATATTATTAAAATATAATTCAAATAAGATTCAATTTTTACAATTTATTACTAAAGTTTGTGAAGTTACAGTATTCTTAATACATCATTTCAATATTGATTTTCAAATAATTATGATAAAAACACTGAAATATAACATAAAATAATTATAACCTAGCATTTGCTCCAAATTTTTTATTTGTATACTCAAATAATTTTTTTTTCTCTCCTTAATTTACTTTTATGAAACTTTTTACCACTTGCTTTTCTATATTTAGTTCATTTGAAAAAAAGAGAAATGTCTTAGAAAGCTGAAATTTCTCAGCAAAACTAGTTCGAACATCTCATTTTTACACACACAACTTTATTTTTTAAAATCTTCCATTTTTTTTTTTTTTTAATTCCTCCAAATACAAATCATATGTTATTATGCATGCTGCTACTAGGTTTTTTATTTATTTATTTTTTCTATTACTGAAACTTGAATTAAAGTTTCTGAAATACATAAATTATTTTTAAAATTTCCTCCTTTTTTTTTTTTTCCTTTTCCATTTGCATCTTTTTTATTAAAATTTCTAATAACTTCATGTACATTTCCATAACTTATAACACCAGATAAATAGCTTAAAAAGTATCTATGCAAATTGTGTCACATAAACTTTTTGAATTCTCAATCCAAATTTGTCAGTATATAATTAAAAATGACTTAAAAGAACTTAGTCATACTCTTCATTTAACCATTTGAATTGTTTGTAGAAGAAATAATAAAAATACTTTTGAATCTCATTAAGCTTTTTTTTTTTTGACACCTTGTGTCAAAATAGTTCAAAATGTTCTAATAACTGTGCAGTATATTATATTTTTCCCATTTTTTCAATCAAACTAAAAAATTTGACATTTCTGTTAAAATATTATTTTTATTTTTTATCAAACTATGTCATTTAACTGATATAAAAATTATTGTTTACAAATATTTTTAAAATTAAATATTCTTTTTTTGCTTTGATTATATTACAGCAGTATTATCTTAAAACTCAATTTTAAAAAGAAATAATTCCTTACATTATTAAAAGAGCACACTCCCCAATTTTTAAGATATTCTTTTTCATAAAATATTTTCAACTGTAACAAATGGCTGGGATAAATAAAAATAATTTCAAATTGAATATTAAAAAATAGTGACTTAAAACATTTTTCAAAATGCTGTGTTTGAATGCCATGAAATAACCTACTGAAAACGTATATAGCAAAACAACAAAATTATTCTGTGTAATTATCAATACATAATAAATGACAAGCATTAAAAAAAAAAATCCATTCTTTTTTGTTATTTATAAAGTATATTGATTTTTAAGAATTTTAAAGTAGTTGTAAGTTAATAAATATGTCATCAGGCTTTAAATTTTCTAAAGATAGAATTTGATATCATATTAAAACCACTTAAAATGATGAACTGATAAGAATAACATATAATATCCCCATACAGGAACTGATTTCCTAAAAATATGGCATTATGGATAAGGAAATAAATCAGGAAGGTGATGTTTTACCATCCTCACCTATTGCCTAGTAAATATTAGATACAGATGCGAAATATTCTTCATTTTCTTACATAATTTATATTGGTTATATCCGAGATATGTATTATTATATACTTCAGAATAAAAAATTAGCATCAAATTGAAAATTAATCAAGTAAAAAAATAATAATTTAAACCAAGCTATGCTTTATGTCATTTAATATACACATCAGAAAAAAATACCTTAAAACTACATGCATAAAAAAAAATTCAACTCATACGAAAAAATGAAATTTAAGAATCAAAGTTAATCAATACTTGTTTAATATGTATAATAAATTCTTACTACATTATAAATTCATTTCAAAAACATTATTTTATAACATCTATATTATAAAATAATATAATTAAAATATTGTTTTGAAGTGAATTTATAATTTAATAAGATTTATCCAATATTTTCTTTTTTGCATGGAAAAAAAAAAATATTGAATAAATTTCAGATACTAAATTCATCTGATCTTTCAATAAAATACAAGCAAGCTCCGTGAATTTTCAATATAAAAAATGTGATTAACACAATGAAATTGACAGCAGATAGTAAATTTACACAATTAAACAACATACAGATTAGAAATTCAAAATAACAACAATTCAAATAAATATCAGTTTTAAATGGGTTTTTTTTCCCTTGAAGAAATATTATTAAACCAAACTTAATAATTTATTGCTTTTCAGAATTAATTTTGTTAAAACATATAAATGTAAAAATATTAATTTTATAAAAAAACCCTGCTTTTTTTACTAAACTAATCAATAGAAACAAAAGATTTTGTACATTTGACATAAAATTTATAAAGAATAAAAATATAATTAAACAAAATATATTTAACCAGTTGATTAGGTATAATTTTTTGTTATTATTTCAATTTAATTTTAACTATTGAATCAGATAATGCATAAATTAAGGAGTAAAATTATAATAAAGTTGTGTTTAAAATAGAAACAAAAGGTTTGGTTTAATACAAGCAAAACAGGATGTTAAAATTTTGATTTTTAAACTGTCACTTTGCATAAGAGATTATTATAGAAAATTGTATTCAATCAAAATAAAAGTAAAATAGTTTAAAATAAACATTTAATGATTACTGCCATGTTTTAGCCCACATAATGGATTGCAACAATTACAAATGTCCCGATAAATGTAATTCCTACACAAATATTTGATTACATTTCAAAACATTTCTGTTTTACTTCAAATAAAAATAAAAAACTCTAAATTAAAACAAAATATGAAAGATATATATATTAAAAAAGATCTTCATAAGTAAAATATTGAATAGACTTACAACAAAAAGCTCATTATTTAAACAAGCCTCACTAATAAATACGTTTGTAAGTATTTTTTAATTCATTCACGATATTTCACGTGAAATGAAAATAACTAAAAAATACTTATAAACGGATAAAAATCCAGTATCGCACAAATGACTGCCATGTACAATACGAAGTATAAAATAAAAATAGAAAGGAATTTAAAGCATTGAGTATAGTTGCCAGATTACGAAGTCAAACTTTTTATCGGTGTGGCTTAGTAAAGGTATGGATAGATGGGAATTTTTAAATACGAGAAACAAAATTAATTTTTTAATCAATTTTTTAGAGATCTATTGAAAAATAGGTTATCTAAGGTTTATTAGAAGATTCCTCAATAGTAGTACAAACTTTCTATTTCTTCTATTTAAACACAGCATTAGTATTATGTTCAATTGTCCAATAGGTTTAGTAATATTCATGTGGATGCCTTCACACTTCTTTGTATAAAACAAAACACATAGAATATCTTACAAATTATAAAAAAATACAATATTTTACAAATTATGGAAACATTATACAACATTTAAAACGTTAGAATAAAGTACGCGAGCATTTTTAGCAAGCAATGCGCAGTTGAAACTGAAGTTTAGCTTCATTTTCCTAACAGATAAATATCCATTATCAACATTTTTGAACATCTGCATAACATTCTTCAACATTTGCAGGCATTATAAAAATCCCGTCCCAGAAAAGACAATCATCATCATCATCATCATCAGTGGCGCAACAGCCCCATGGTGGGCCAAGGCCGTCTGCCTACTGGTAGATTTTGGACAGGAGATTATTTTTTTTTTTTTTTTGGGGGTAGGGTTGTAAGTCTTATGCCCAAAGCTCTACAGTCATATTAGACTGGGACCTACGGTTTAAAGAGGATTCAGAAAAGACAATAGTAGAGAAAAATTAGAAGCGACTTGAGGAAAGATTGATTTAAAAACTAAAGAGACACAAATCATAATTTTTTTTTTTTTTTTAATAAGTTGATTACTTAATCACCAGAATACTCAGTCGTTATTTCAATTTCACAAGAAATGTTTAATTTCTTCAAGAATAGTTTGAATGAATACATAATATGAGGAAATTCTCTTTTTTTCTAAGAAATATGTTTTTTTCTTAAATAGAATTATGCTAATAAATAATTACAAGACAAACATTTTTTTTTTCTAATGCAGCTGGCAAACACTGAGACAATTGTCTTGGATCCCTTAAGGCAAGCGCTGCACAAACGTTACTCACTTTGCATTACCCAGGGGGCGTGTCACTTGAAGATAAACCACGGACGCGGAGTAACAATGCCCCCGCAACGTTCTACGATCTTATAAGACCGGGACCTACGGTTTAAAGGGGATTCCAAACCACTACAGACATCCATGGCACCACCGGGACTCGAACCCGAAACCTGTGGTACCGAGCGCCAGAGCGCGCGCCACTCGGCCATTCAGGTCCTCGCAAAACAAACATTCAAACCTAAAAATTGTGATTTAACACATTTTAGGAAAATTTAAGATAACAATTTCACTAAAAAGAGATGATTTAAAGTAAATTAATATGATTGAGATTTGTAGTCGATTTAAAAAAAGGTTTGATTGTTATTGTTGAAAATTGAATTTATAGGAAAATGGAATTAAATGTATGTTTTCTAGGGTGATTTCAATATTGATGTAGTTACTGAATAAAAATAAATGTAGTTCATAGACAAATATTTACTTTAGAAATAATTCTGGTAATTAACTAACGTGAATTCGAATGAATATTTTGACGGGAATTTTCACACAGATGTCAAGGACAGTGCCAGCAACCTAAAAAAAAAAAAAATGAAACTCCATAAGCCCCGGGAATTTTAAATAGAAAATGGATCTTACTTTTTGGACACAGTAGCATGCCTGTAACTCGACAAGGCAAGATTTTTCCGTTGAGTATTTTGATATCGCAAGAGAACTGGAAAACATGAAAGCCATCATGGGAATTCCAAAAGCATCTCTTTACTCAAAAAATTTCTCCACCCGATTTCTATTTCACAACATTTATCTATTCTGGGAGGATATACAAATGATGAGGATATACAAATGATGGATCTATCCTGATATATCCTAGAGGGGGCCTGTATGACCAAGTGTCTAGCTTTCTGTACCACAGGTTTTCGAGTTCGAGTCCTGGCGGTGCCATGTTTGTAGTGGTACGGAATCCACTTTAAACCATAGGTCCCGGTCTAACATGATTGTAGAGCGTTGTGGGGGTATTGTTACTCCACGTCCGGGGCTTATCTTCAAGCTACATGCACTTCCTGGGTAGTGCTAAGTGAGTAACGTTGGTGCAGCTCTTTCCTTAAGACTTCCAAGACAACTGTCTAAGTGTTTGCCAGCTGCATTAGAAAAAAATATATCCTAGGAGTACTTTTGACGTAAGTGGTAGAAAACAACTTCTCAGTCATAAAGCAAGATATTTTTATAGTTTAAAAATAAATTTGCATTCTTCTCAATGAAACTTTGATTTCAAATATTAAAAGGGTTTCATATTCCAAATAGTAAAATTAAAACTTAAAATCACCCTATTTGATAAGATATTGTAACTTGCAGTAAAGAAAGAACTGATTTTACGTTCGTTTCCCTGTTAGGTGCCAAATATAGTATTCTTTATGTCCGATGTGCTACATATGATATTAAAAAAAAAAAAAAAAAAAAAAATTTAAGTCAATTCCTACTTTTTTTTTTTCACTACATTGCAGATAATCCTTTATAAATAATTTTCTTCAATTATTTTTAAGTTTATCTGACGCCCTCTATTGGTAGATACATGCAACGTAAATCTAAAAAAACAACGTAAAATTAATTAATTAAATTTAATTACTGAAGTAATATTTGAAAAACTGTATTAACATCCAGTGTCATTCACTACAAGTTCAAAAAAATGTATTTGAACTGGAGTGGATGGATAAGAAGTGTTTTATGAACGATTGAAAATTTGAACAAGATATATAGAGGGAGAGTGTGAGCTAATAGAAGGAATTGAAAAAAAGAAGAAACATTTCCGTTTCAAATTGAAATTCTCCTCTCTCATATTTGGCGCCATCTATTGGTAGATGCATGCAACTTAATTCTAAAAAATATTAAAATTAAATAATTAAATTTAATGAATTAATTAATGATGAATTAATGTGAGCTAATAGTAGGAATTGAAAAAAAAGGAAAATTTAATGGAAGTTTATTTCTTGCAAAATGAGCCATCATTCAAAATATATTTTTAAAATTTCCGTTATACATTGTTCACTTCCGCCTGGTAGTTCTTAACTTCCGTTAGGTGTTGTTCCGCCGCCAACGGATGCTCAATTTTCTGTTCATTTCCCCTTGTGATATGCTCATTCCATTTAAATCCTGCGTTTGTGACATATGACACATCCTTCCTCTTTTTGCCGAGACGATCCGAAATCTATATTTTTAGATTTAAAAGCGAAAGAAAATAAGTTACCTGCGATTATTACCTGCGAGAGGATACAAATTAATTTTAAAAGAAATTAAAATCCAGTATGTATCTGAAACAATCTAAAGCACAGAATTTTGGAGTCCGTGAAATTAACAATTAAATAAAAACTTGAAGAATACTTTCATATATATATATTATACATCTGTTGTTGTGATTAATCTTGATATCCTGCAGCGGGAAATGTACACCCCATGAGTAGTCTACTCACGGATGGAGGGAAAGAGGGGCAGCCTTAGGTAGAAGTCTGACTTGGCTCCGAAGAAGGAGGACAGTGCCTTCCGAAGAACTTTTAAGGGGGAACTACCCCCGCATGTGCGTATTGTATGGGATAAACCCCCGGAAAACTCCCACCAGGTAGTTTGACTAATGACGCAAGGTGCTGAACATTGCAAACGCCACCGAGCCTCCTCGTTTTTGAAACTGCGTCTACATCAACGCCGCCAATGGATTGAATTTCAGCCGTAATGCTCATCACTGAGTATTAGGGTGCACATTACTACTGAGTTACGAGTCAAGCATTGTATATCTATATACACAGACTGATTTAACGGTCGTAGATCAAACTTATAAGGGGTAAATAACAGTTTCTTAAAACTGTTATTTTTTGTATAGAATGTAGTGTCGGAAATGACCTGTTTAGAAACGAACACACTTTCAAATAAATGTCTCGCAAACATCCAGGCACAATGCCACAACTGATACCCGCCACGTGAAAAATTTCATGTCTTCTGGCTGGCAAGGAATATTGAAGAGAAGTAGGGACCTGACGACCGAGTGACTACCGTCCTGGCACTCGGTGCCCAGGCTTTCGGGCTCGAGCTCTGGGAGTGCCTGTAGTGGTTCGAATCCATCTTAAACCGTGGGTCCCGGTCTAATATACTGTTGGGCAATTACAACCTACAACCTGATAACCCTACCCCGTAAAATGATATCACCTCATGTTTCGAAATTTGCCAGCGGGCAAACGGCCATAAAATACTAATATTCATTATTATTGAGAATTATAATGTTAATTTAAAGGATTCATATAGGAATTTACGACGAGTTATTTGATTATGAAATGAAATAAATAAATAAATACAGAAGAACATTTTCGAGTTGTTAGAAATATATTCAGAATTGAAAACAATTTGATGACTTTTTTTTTCTCCCAAAAATTAGAGATTAATAAAATTAAGCAACTATCAATTCAAGGTTTTTATGCATTAAAACAAAAAAATGTATTAATTTACCATCTATTTTTATTCGATTTTGAATTTTGTTTTACTGTTAAAGACTCACATAAAAATCAAATTAACAACTAGAAAAGAAATTTAATATTACTTTTAATAAAAAGGAAAATTCAATGTAATGTAAGCTCAATCTAATGTTTAGATATTGAATTTCTGAAAATATAGTATTCTTTGGGCCTGATGGCCGAGTGACTAGCTCTCGGTTGCTGCTGGTCCGAGTCCCATGCATGTTTTGAATCCACTTTAAACCTTAGGTCTCGATCTAATAGGACTATTGGGCGTGGAACTGACAACCCTGCCCAGTAAAAACAAAAACGTCTGTCCTTATCATTTGAGCCTACTGCATCCCATGATTCAACAATCGATACTTTTTTTTTGCCCGTTGCATAGAAATCCAGTTTTCATTTCGTACTTCAATTATCAAAGACTGAATATTTCTCTTGTCGGGCCTGAATGGCCGAGTGGCTAGCGCTCTGGCGCTCGGTACTACAGGTTTTCGGGTTCGAGTCCCGGTGGTGTTTGTAGTGGTTAGGAATCCACTTTAAACCGTTGATCCCAATCTAAGAGGATCGTACAACGTTGTGGAGGTAGTGTTACTCCGCGGCCGTAGCTTATCTTCAAGCTACACGCACCTCCTGGGGAGTGCTAACTAAGTAACGTCTGTGCAGCGTTCCTTAAGGCATCCAAGACAATTGTCAGTTTTCCAGCTGCATTAGAACAAAAAAAAAAAAATATTTCTCTTTTTTCTGAACAACGAAAATATTGAATAATTACTTCGTACTCTCATCTCAATAAATCTTGAATAAGACCTGATGAATACCAGATTTTTTTTTTTTCGCTACTGACAAACAACATGAAGTTTAACTTTGAAATTTTATTTGTCCGAAATTTTTACGCACATTTTTTTTTAATTATTATTCCCTTCTATACTATTTCACCGAATAATAATTTGCGTTATCAAATTCTATTTGATCTATTGGATTGGTAAGAAAGCAATTTCGTTTTTCCCCATTTAAATATACTTTAAAAACCGAACGTACTTTTTTTTACTTATTGAACCCAGTATAGTGTTGATTTTGGAAAACTCGTCCGTTGGACTTTGAACACTAGATAAGTAACAGATCCAGCGTTATTCAAATTGGAAGGATATTACATTACACCACGATTCAAATCGTGAGGGCCAGCATTCTTTTCCTCTTCGAGCCCACTAAGAGGAATTTTCAATCCCCTGTTTGGTTTGGTCGCTCTACGGTCATTTTATGCACACTTTAGACCAGGGATGGGCAAATTCCGGCCCACCGGAAGGTTCTATCCGGCTCGCGGACAGAATTCTAATTTGCCGGTCCGAGGCAAATTAAAAGAAATATATATTTATACAGTGGATAAAAAATTATTGGCAATTGCCTATAAATGATCATATTTGCTAACAAAGCATGTTTACAAATTTTATTTTAACATAGCGATTACAGAAGGAGAAAAGACAAACAAATATAACGAAATTTTCATTTAAATATTTTTTAGTCAAAATCTACGAGAAAATCCAAAATTTACATGATAAAAAAAGTATTGGCAAAATTATGAAATTGACAAAATTATGAGCGAAAATAAAATCAGTATATGCTTAGTACTTTGTATGCATACCTTCTGCATCTATAACAGCTTGTAATCTATTTCTCATAGAGAAAACTAAGGTCTTTGTTGTACTGTTGGGAATTTTGTGCCACTCTTGCAAGAGTAAACATTTGAGGTCGTCTTTACTTGAAATTTTATGTTTCTTGATCCTGCAGGTGCCATAAATTTTCAATTGGATTGATGTCAGGAGATTGAGGTGGGGTTTTTAATTGGCGAGGAGCATTGTAGAGTAGCCATTCACGGGTGAGATTCGTTGTATGCTTGGGGTCATAGTCTTGTTGAAAAACGAATGATGTTCCCAAGCCAAGATTTTGGGCACTGATTTTTAAGTTATGACGCAAAATGTCAATGTATGTATGTGCTGTCATAATACCATCAATAAAATGCAGGTTGCCAATTCCATTAGTGCCACACAGCCCCAAACTAAGACGCTGCCTCCACCATGTTTTACAGTAGCAGTTAAATGTTGCTTTTCCAATTCAGTATTTGGCCTCCTCCACACATATCGTCGTCCATCACTGCCGAAAATGTTAAACTTTGATTCGTCGGAAAAAATAACTGTGTTCCAAAAACTTTTCAGATAAATCGACGTGGGATTTTGCGAAATCTAACCTCTTTCTCTATTTATTTCCGAGATGAATGGTTTCTTTCTAGCTGCCCTTCCATAATAACTTCTCTCGTGTAAAACATTCCGTGCAGTCTGTACGCTGAAAGTCTTTTGCGAAGTGAAAGCAACATCTCTAACTATCTGGGGTGCACTTGTTTTAGGTTTTTCTTAACCTTGTTAATAATGACACCTTCTTCTCTTGTAGAAAATATTCGAGGTCGTCCACTTCTAGTCTTATTTTCCGTTGATCCTGTTTCCTTGAACTTTTACAACACTTCTGACAGTAAATAAACTTATATTGAACTGCACTCCTATAGCACGATAAGTTAAACCTTCATTTCTGAGCCTAATAATTGTGTTTTTAATACTAACGTCCAACTCCTTCGATTTCGAAGTCATTTTACTGCAGTAATCGCAAAATAATGCATAGACACTTTTGGAGTAGTTTTGCAGATTTTATACCGGTAGAGTTTCTTATCAGTCGAAACACGTGACTTCAATGTAACAAAATTTGCATAGCAGTTAAAACTTTGCCAATACTTTTTTGACATGCAAATTTTCGTTTTTGAAAGAAAAAATCGTAGTAAATGCAAATTAAAATAAATTTTTTACTATTTTTATATATCTAAGATGTCTTGTATTTAATTACGACAGCTAAAATTGCATAACATTTTATTTATTTGTCAATATGAATAAATTAAGGCAATTGCCAATACTTTTTTACCCACTGTATATTATACATCCATCTTCTTTTCTACTTTGATTAAATATTAAGTCAGATTTACAGGTTAAATTAATTGAATTGCAATCTAACAATCATCTCAAGTAGTTGCTTCTAAATATGTCAAAGCTAGAGTTTTACAAATCCTTATCGAAAATAAGTTTCCCAAATTTAATATCTCAAGCCCAGAAAATCAGTGCTATGTTTGATTCATCTTAAATATGTGTACAAGTGTTTTCAACTATGAATCTTAAAAAGAATTATTTCAGAAGTGGACTGACAGATGAGCATTTAGCCTCGTTCCGTAGATTCAGTACATCTCATTTCGAACTTCAATATAAGGAACTTTTAAAAATGAAATCGCAATTTCATTCATCTCATTAACATATTTAAATTGTAATGTTTGTATATTGTTTTTTAAAATTTTAGAAAAATTGATCTTGGCACACCAAACTTTTTTTTTTTTTTTTTTTTCGATTTTTGTCCCGCGACCGAAAAGTTTGCCCAACCCTGCTTTAGGTTAATAAGACCATGACCTAAGTTTAACATGGATTCCGAACGATTAACAAACGTCCAAGACACCGCCAGGATTCGAACCTGAATTCTGTATTACCAACGGCCAGAGCGCTGGCCAATTTGCCATCAAGCAGCTCAACCCATGGATTGTCATAGTCATCTCGTAAGCATAAGACAAAGAAACTCAGGTTCAGGATTCGAACCAAACTCCCTTATTTCGAAAGTGCATAGCGCTATTCACCAATCTACTTCACATCTTTATTCTATAAATGAACACAAAAGGGTGATTATTATTTTTGTTACTTTTTTAAAATAATTTTCGTTTCTTTCTGGATAATAAGCTTTTTTTTTTTTTTTCTATTTGTGCTTTGTATGAAACCCAAAACATTAGGTTTAACTTAAAACAGTAGCACGAACTCCTAAGTCGAGTGAGAAGTACAGTAAAAAAACTATTTTTAGGCAGTTAGGCAAATAATTTATTTAGTCTGAAGTTTCGTAGAAAGCACTCTCTGAACTTGCCCTTCAAAATGTAAACATTGCCCTTTTTTTTTTAGCTAGACGAACGCGATAACGACCACATGTGCTGTCTTACGTCTTTGTACAATTGCTTCCTTATTCTAAACTTACCCGCGTTAAGTGAGTTGAAATTTCAGCATTGATAGAATGATTTCACAATTTCAAAATTCAGGAGAATGATGTTGAAATGGAAGCGCTTTATTCTATTCGGGATGATTGTCTCCACAACATGATGCACAATTTTCAAATGATTATTGATGATTAAACATAATAAAAATTAATTATAAGAATTCTATTTCGAAAAATTAGGGAATAAATCCTAGACAAATTAAACATTTAATTACTTTTATTTGAAAAAAGTTAGCTTTTTTCTTTCGTAGATTATACTTGCAGACATGCCAACGGCCATACCATGCTGAATATACCGGTTCTTGTTAGATCACCGAAGTCAAGCATCATTGGGCGCGGTCAGTACTTGGGTGGGTGACCACCTGGGAACACCGCGTGCCGTTGGCATTCTAGCGCTCTGGTGCTCGGTGCCACAGGTTTCGGGTTCGAATCCCGGCGGTGATATGGATGTTTGTAGTGGTTCGGAATCCACTTTAAGCCGTAGGTCCCGGTCTCCCATGACTGTAAGAGCGTCAAGGAGCCAAAGTCAGACTTCTACCTACGGGGTGCTCCATTACAACAGAAGCTGCTTCCTTCCCCTTCAATCATGAGTACGTATGGGCTCATGGGCTTGGCCAGCCAAGTGGGATAAGAAACAAACAACATGCTTGCAGACAGAATTAGGCCTACCAAATTAGCATTAAATTATTGGTATGTAACTTAAGAATAGCATCAAGTTGGGTGTTTAGTCAGTTAGCTGGTTAACTTCAGTTAACTGGCTAACACCAGTTTACTCAGCTAATTGGCGAGCCAGTTTTGTTTCTTATGGAAGAGAAAGTGTTGTTTGCTGTATGTTGTTGTTGTGATTAATCCTCAATGTCGGGCAACGAGGGACGGACAACTCATTGAGTTACTCAGGGATGTTAGGAAAGGGGGTAGCTTCTGTTGTTCTTCTTCTGCTATTTGGTTTATATTTTACCCGTGTCTGACTTGCTCCGTGTCGCTGAAGAAGGTGGCAGTGCCTTGCGGGAGGACTTTTAGAGGGAACTATCCTCCATTCGCTTATCGTATGTGAGAAAACCCGGAAACTCCCACCAGGCAGTCCGACTCACGAGGCAAGATGCTGAACATCACAAATGCCATCGATCCTCCTCTACAACAAGTGTCTACAACAATGCCGCCAGCAGAATGAACCTCAGCTGTAATATTCACCAGAGGCACAAGTTACCACCATATATATATATATATATACTACTGTGCCCAAAAAGGAACACTAATTGCTTTTTTTTTCAAAAACTCTTTATTTATTTTTCCAAATTTATTTCATCGCCTTCAAAGTAATCCCCTCCGAACATAATGCAATTATGGCAACTTTTTTCCAATCCTCAATGCATGCTAAAAAGTCATCGGTAGGGATGCCCTTCAAAGCGTGCGGCGATTCACGTTGAATCTCTTCAATCGACTGAAAACGGTTTCCCCGGAATGGTCTTTTGAGTTTAAGGTATAACCAGAAATCGCACGGTGTGAATACGGTGGGGATATGAAACGATATGGGTTTTAATTTTGACGAAAAAAATTCACGAAGAATCAATGCAGTGTGAGCTGGCACGTTCAGTGTTTTCGGTACCAATCGAGATTTGAAGCGTTTGAGTCCCAAAATGGAATTGAGCGATCCTTTTGAAATTCCAACATCATCAGCAAGGTCTCTAATAGTAAATCGACGGTTTGCAAGCACCAAATATTTAATCTTTTGATGTGAGCTACGTCATTTGAGGTTAATAGTCGACCAGAAGGCTCTTCGTCTTCAAAGCGTTCTCTGCCTTCTTTGAACTCTTTATACCACTTCTAAACATTTCTTTCCTATACAGGAATGCTCACCGAAAGCCTTCTGAAACACTCTATACGTTTCAGCAAACAAAATGTAATGCAAGTTCTTCGCTCAATTAATTGAGACATTTCAAAAATCGCCGGAATCAGTTTTAGCGTCTCACAAAGCCAAGCGTAACTAAACACTGCTGAATATTTTGACGTAAAGAGTCATGTAGATAGCAAAGAAATTGTATAGATTGGGAGAAGGCATTCAGACTAGCTTATTATTGACAAAACCTGCCATAATAATAATAATGTCAAAATAATAAAATATTAATGTCATATAATAAAATATTTAACTTTTTTTTTTTATTATTAAACTAAAACTGAATAGTATTCTCTCTATTAAACTTTAATTTAAAATCTGGAAATCATTCAAAAAAATTATCAATTGCATTTTTAAAGTAAAATGAACAAATTTATACTGATGACATTGAAGTTTAAAGGAAAAAATGAATCAACGCGAAAAATAAAATAATAATCTAAAACAGGAAATGTTTTACTGAAACTTCAGGTAAACAATTTATTGTGGTGAATTTTCTGTAATGAAACATTTTTTTTTTTTTAAAGTTGAATGCAATCATTGATTATCACTCATAAAATTATAGGTAATGCAAGATTTATCGTGTTCTTGATCAGTTATTTTTTTTTCGTTTCTATGCACTATTTGTTATTTTATGATTCATTATTTTATTGACTTGTTTATTTTTATTGGTCGTTTCATTTATTTTACGTAGTATCATTAAATGTTGGTTTAACCGGTTATATTTTTGCGAAATCTAGATGCGCTAAGGTTTTGTAACGGGGCAAGACTTTGAATCAAATGCTTGAGATGGAATATTATAGGAGCAACTGTTTTAAGTGGCTGTTGAAACGTATTGGCCTATATTAGACTTCTAACGGCTTCAAGAAGAGGGCCACTTTCAGGTTCATGGGAAAACACGTTAATTTTTATTTACAAGCACTATACATATACATTACACAAATAATGAACTTTGGGCCATTATACAAAGAAATAAAAAATTAGAAACAAAATTTGATCACAAGTGCACGATTAAATCACAAGTACAGTTCACTCCAAAATCGGAGAATTTTAGAGTTCTCGAGTCTACATCGAATCTAATTGCCTTATGTGCGACTGGCCTTAATTATTACACGGCGTGATAAACGGAAAAGAGGGATTACAAGAGGGTTCACTTTGAAAAACAGGCGAAATTTCCGGCCTATTCAGTAACTTTTGAGAAGAAAATAAAACACTTCTGGTCGACTCGTCGCAGAACTGTCCTTTTCTTCTCCAAAAACTTCCTTTTTAAGGAAATCTGTCAAAGGGAGGAAGGGGATCAGATTCCCTTACTTCTCATTGGAGTAGACATTTCTCAGCTCATGGTCGATCATCCATCACGATGGAGCAATTCATGATATATTTCATATTCCATCTGTAGCTGTTTCGATTTATGAAGGTCTCGCAGACAATCGTTAATTTCCTGAGTCTCATTACCCCTGACACTGAATATCTGTTGTCAGATTTGAGTGACAGGTTATTCTCATTAGTACAAAATAATAATTGCATGTAATATAACTACCCGCAACACTGCTAGTCTACTGTCAAATTTGAGTGTTGTTATTATGTATTTGTCAAAGAATATACATTCCTCTATCCTGGGAATGCAATGTAAAAACTCTCCCATGAGAAAAATACTACATTGTGGTGAAGAAGATGTCTTCATATCCAGGATAACCTTGATAGCGTCGAATACGCCTTTCGAATATACAAGGCTATAATTTTCGATAAGATTTGTTTTTATTGTGACCATGAACAAAGCATAAGAAATGTTGTTTACAATCAGGTTCTAACTGATAAATAAACAATAAATTACACAATAATAGTATGATTTTTGACTATTGAAAGAATACTAATAAAAATAAATTAAGCTAAAAAGTACTGTAACTTGAATACAAAAATTTTCGAATATATATATATATATATATATATATATATATCGAATATATATTCGAATTAAATATATTTTGCTTGCATTTCAATACTTCCTGACGTGCTAACATTGAAAAAAGTAGAATGCAAAATTCAATTATTAATACGTCAGTAAAAAATTGTTCAAATAAAAACTTATAATTTCTTAAAGAAAATTAGTGTTCATACTTCCCT
The DNA here is from genome assembly GCA_021605095.1 of Caerostris extrusa. NCBI lineage: Eukaryota > Metazoa > Arthropoda > Arachnida > Araneae > Araneidae > Caerostris > Caerostris extrusa. The sequence goes on along the minus strand of BPLR01008546.1, from coordinate 24,347 downwards.
GCTTTTTGATATCCAAAGAATTATTTATTATTAATTATTATACTCCACATTTTCTTATATTTACATAAAATTTCAAATGTAAACAATAAAAAAAAGCCCCTTATATTTAAAAAAATTCTGCTAGCATATCAGTACATCAATGGTTATGTAGTCAATAGTTCTGTTCAAAAATAACTAACTAAAATTAGTTCCATTAAAACAATTGTTTACTATTTTTAATTCTAGTTGCGTGATGTTTTCAAATCCCAAATGAAGTTTGATTAAATAGCTATTTTATAAATAAAAATAAAAAGCAAGAATAATGCACATTAAAACTGTGGCGCCATCTATGGAACTATTGAGGAAACACAATAAATTATGATAAATATTCTCGAGAATTGCATAGATGGAACTATTTAGATGGAAGTTTCTGTTGTTTCTCACCCCACTTGGTAGACATCTTGACCTAGCCCACGAACTCGTATGGTCTCATCGGTGAAAGCTTCTGTTGTGATGAAGCACCCGTATGGCGAAGTCTAGCTTGGCTCCGTGACGCTCTACAGTCATATGAGACCGGGACTTAACGGCTTAAAGTGGATTTCAAACCACGGCAAACATCGATGGCACAGCCAAGACTCGAACCCGAAACCTGATAATCGGCCGTTCAGGCCCCGCAAAGTTCTTTTCTTTTTCCGCACCCAGGGTTATAAATTCCCTTGCCAGTAAGAAAGATAAGAATATAGCATCGGTGGGCCTCATGCACCGATGGGTGTTGAGGGGAGCTTAGAACCTTTTCTTTGGGGGGTAACTGCACAGCATGTGCTATGAGAGAAAACCCGGCAGCCTGCCAGTTGTTGCGAGATGCTTTACACACATTATCACAATCGCCATCGAATCTCATTTCTGAAAGCAGTGGCTACAAAAGTGCCACCAGCGGATTCGAACCTCTGCCCTTCTTCATATTCCTGAACTGTGCGCGTTATCACCTCATCGGACAAAAACTTAAGGGCTTTTAATTTGCAATTTATCAAAATAACGGAACCACAAAATTCCACTTATACATTTCTACCACGGTTTGAATCTTGGATTTTTTTAATGCGCTATCCATTGCTTTAGATGGATTTGACTTACATGTCAAAAATAATAAACAAGTAATATAAAAAGTTTTTTTAAAAGACAATTCTACTTTTTTTCACTCTATTGCGGAAAGTTCTTTATAAATAATTTTCATTCATTTTTTTAAGTTTATCTGGCGCCATCTATTGGTAGATATAGGCAATTTAAATCTAAAAAAAAAAAAAAAAAACTAAAATTAATGAATTAAATTTAATGAATGAATTAATATTCGAAAAAACTGTATTAACATCCAGTGTCATCCACTACGAGTTTAAAAAAAAAATGAATTTGAACTTGAGTGGATGGATAAAAAAGCATTTTATGAACGATTGAAAATTTGAACAAGATATATATAGGGAGAGTGTGAGCTAATAGAAGGAATTGGAAAAAAAAAGAAAGATTTCCATTTCAAATTGAAATTCTCCTCTCATATTTGGCGCCATCTATTGGTAGATACAAGCAACTTAATTCTAAAAATTTTAAAATTAATTAATTAAATTTAATTAATGAATTAATATTTGAAAAAAACTGTATTAACATCAAGTGTCATCCACTACAAGTAAAAAAAAAAAATGCATTTGAACTTGAGTGGAGGAATAAAAAGTATATTATTAACGATTGAAAATTTGAACAAGATATATATAGGGAGAGTGTGAACTAATAGTAGGAATTGAATAGACAAATTCAATAATAATATCAAATACAGATGAGGCAGTAAGTACTACGTGCAGCAAAATACTGATATCTTAAAAAATTAAATATCAATTTTAAAAAACTACAAAATTTTAAAATGTAGAATTATTTTACTCAATAATCTTTTAAAAAGGTATTTAATTATTTTTATATTCGTATAATTAATATATCAGAAATATAATTATTAGTATAATAAGTAACTATTATTTAGAATGGCAATTATTTCATCATCTTGTAGAACAGGGGTGGCCAACTCCGCCTTGAATATTTTGGGGTCAAAAGTGTGATTTATCACACTTTTACAAAATATATTTATTTTATAATGGTCAACGTAGTGCAAAATAATGTATTAAAAAATAGATCACGTGTACATCCCTATATTCAAAAATTAACTGTTGAAATCATGAGAAAAAAATTAACTTTGATTTTAAAATAAAGTTCTTGAAAATATATGACAGATTTTGTTTGTTTTTTATTTATGAGTTTAAAGCTATGAGTTCACAGAATAATTAAATTATATTCTGCGAACTCATGAGGAGCTAGCATCTTGGAACATCTAATATAACAGGTTCTATGTTTCACTTTAAGTGACCATCTCAAGATACACACAATGGATTGTTGATAGCAGAGCAAACCAGACTCTTAGTTTAAGTTGTTAGCGCTTTTGGTTCAACTTACACCTCCGAATCATTTTTTTCGAAACTGAAATTGACCAAGCACAAAACACTCTCAAACACTACTTACGCTAACCTGCAACGCCCATTACGATGCACAAATATAAAAATTGAGATAGATTTACGAAAGCTAAGTGAAAGAGCGGAGAAACAAATATCGTAGTAGTAAAATACATATTTTTTAATGATTTCACTTTTTTATATTTATATATTTTTATATTTCATTTTTAGCGTTATATATTTCTTTACAATGTGCGTTTAGAATCATTATTATTATATTATCTATGTTTGCATGTAAGAAAAATACTAAATACAAAAATAATCACTCATTAGGCTTCAATTTTTCACACCAAAAATGTTTATAGTGGGTCTAAATCTAATATGGGGATATACAATTTGATATGTGGCCCGCAGGGTTATGATTCATTTCCAAAGTGGCCCGCAAGATCATTTGGATTGGCCACCCCTTTTGTAGAGTATTCTTTTTTTCATTTCATTGAATTTCAGTTATAAAATTATCTATATTTACCTCAATTTATAAAACTAATTAAAGTCCTAAATTAAAAGGAGAAAAAAAGCTCACCAAATAAATTATTCCAAATCACGGTTCTTCCTTCGGCACTTAATTCCATGAGCCTTTAGAATAAATTCAGATATTTAAAATCTCATTCAGCAATGCCGTAGATAACAACAAATGTTCATTTAAAAAATATTGCTTCTTAAAGTTTGAATTACACTCATGTCCATAAATTAACGATAATGAAGTTCAGGCAAAGAAAGAGACAGAAGCAAAACAAATTTGACTTATTTGTAAAGTCTATTTATTAAACAAAAGGTAAAGAGCAAAAAAGATGCTATATGTTTGACATAATTAATAAAAGTTGCGATTTTTACTCCCTGGAGAAAATTTCAAAAAAGAACCTATTTACAAAAAACAGTATAACATGGTCAGTATGATGGTTAATATGGAGTATGTCTCCCGGACGATGCAATACAGGCCTTACAACGCTTAGGTATGCTGAGTATCAAATTATCAATCTGATCTTGGGGAATATTACACCACTCATCAAGCAATGCCCTCGAAGTTCCGGTTGACAGGTGGGAGGGTTGACGGTTGACTGCAATTCGTCGGCCAAGCATATCCCACACATGCTCTATTGGATTCAAGTCCGGTGAGTATGCTGGCCAATCCATACGGGTGATATCCAATGTTTACACGGTGAGGACGGGCGTTGTCATCCATAAACAGAAATTCAGCACCCATGGCCCCCGAAACAAACGTACATGTTGTTCCAGAATGACATCCCGATAGATGTGGCCTGTCATCGTTACACTCTGAACATGCAGGTCAGTTCTGGATCCAAGAAAAATTCCTCCCCAAACGAGCAATCCTGCACCACCGTAACGGTGTCGTTCAATGGTGTTCTCTTGGTGGTAACAGGTACCTGGCGCTCTCCATATGAAAGTCCTGCGAGAATCAGACTGCAAACTAAACCTGGACTCATTGGAAAACATCACACAAGACCACTGTTGCGGTGTCCACAATGCATGCTCTCTACTCCAGGTTAATTGCAGGCGACAGTGAGTTGCGGTAAGTGGAATACATCTGACAGGTCTACGAGCATAGAGACCAATGTGCCCTAAGCGTCTGTACACGGTCTGCATTGAAACTGTCGTACCGGTAGCTGAAGAGAGCTGACGAGATAGGTCTGATGCTGTGCTCCGTCTGTTTTTTTTTGGCAGTAACTGCTAAATACCGGTCCTCATTCGGCGTTGTAACTCGGGGACGACCTGTGCTGTAACATCTACTCACATTACCAACATCTTGGAATCGTTGCCAAAGCCTGGAGATGACACTCTGGGCGATACCAAGTTCCTCGGATACTTCCAGCTGGGTACGTCCACATTCCAGTCAACCGATAATTCTACCACGTAAAAAATCATCCAAATGCTTCCTTTGTGCTATAACTATGCGGTTATTGCACTGAAAGGCTTTTAAAGCGCTTGTGAACAATTTTACTTCTTTGCCACCATTCCTTATATACCCCTCTCTTACACTCTCGTCATTGTGACGTACTATCCGCGCCATCTGGTGGTTTCCTGTAATTTGCATATTCTTCTTCAAGATGTGTGTCATAATTCTACAGGTGAAATTTTTATTTTAGAGTTCAATTTCTGTGTGATTCTGAATTATCCTTAATTTATGGATATGAGTGTATTTAAATATACGAAAAACTAACAAAAATTATATGCACTACTGTGCCCAAAAAGTAAGACCAATTACTTCTTTTTCAAAATTTTTTTTTATTTATTTTTCCAAATTTATTTCATCACCTTCAATGTAATCCCCTCCGGACACAATGCCCTCATGCCAACTTTTTTCAATCCTCAATGTATGCTAAGAAGTCATCGGCAGGGGATGGCCTTCAAAGCGCGCGATGAATCTCTTCAATCGACTCAAAAATGTGTCCCCGGAGTGGTCTTTTGAGTTTTAGGAATAGCCAAAAGTCAAGCAAGTTCTTTGCTGAATTAATTCAGACATTTCAAAAATCACCGGAATTAGTTTTAAAAAAAATTGAAATTTCTTAAACCCCTGGAATTTTAAATTGGTCTTACTTTTTGGACACAGTAGGAATTATGTAATAGTGATCAAAATTTAAAAAGTTACACATAAATTTGTAAAATACATACAATGCCTTTTTTTAATGAATATTAAGATTTTGTTTATATTGGCATGCATGTCTTTAGTAAACAACCGGTTATTTATATGCAAGCATACAGTCTTATGATGATGAGGTGGTCAAGTGATTAAGGCTAACCTATTGGGCACTGCCCGAGTGGGTTAGAATCGCCATTCGAAGACGGCGGCGTAACGTTTAGTGCCGGTTGGGCACATCTAGTGTGCTCCTTGATTTTATAAAGCTATTAGGGCCTGATGGCTGAGTGATTAGCGCTCTGGCGCTGGGTGCCACAGGTTTCGGGTATGAGTCCTGGCTGTGACAGGGGTGCTTGTAGTGGTTCAGAATCCACTTTAAATCGTAGTTCTGGTATAATATGACTGTTGGGCTTAGGCATGACAACGCTACCCCTGAATAAGGGGGCTTAGTTCTGGTAGACCATCAACCTCAACAGACGAAGCTCACGTCCGAAAAATTAATGATTTGGTGCTTGCAAATCCGTCGATTTACAATTAAAGACCTTGTTGTAATTTCAAAAGGATCGGTCAATTCGATTTTGTGCCTCAAACGCGTCAAATCTGGATTGGTACTGAAAACTTTGAGTGCGCAACTCACACGGCATTGATTCTTCGTGGCGTTTTCGCCAAAAATGAAACCCATATCGTCCCACAACCACCGTATTCACACCGTGCGACTTCTAGCTATTTCCTAAACTCAAAAGACCACTCCGGGAACACCGTTTTGAATCGATTGAAGAGATTCAACGTGAATCGGCGTGCGCTTTGAAGGCCATCCTTGCCGATGACTTTTTAGCATGCATTGATGATTGGACAAAAAGTTAGCATAAGTGCAATGTGTCCGGAGGGGATTACTTTGAAGGCGATGAAATAAATTTGGAAGAATAAATAAAGAGTTTTTGAAAAACAAATAATTGGTCTTACTTTTTGGGCTCTGTGGTAGTATTATCGATTTCCCTCTATGATCTCACCTTTTCTCTTTAATTTTGTAAAGCAGCAATAATTCATGTATTTTAGGATATCGTCTAGCAAAATGGATTTTTCACTGATTGCAATAAAAGATTTTTCTCAGTATCACCTGGTTTTGAAATCCGGATTTTCGGGGCTGCATTGTGTAATTCTCAATTGATTAAGATCCCTATTTGACCCATCCCCTATTTTGCCAGCTGCATTAGAAGAAAAAAAAAAACTTTCTTTCTTAACTCAAAACAGTGGCGAATTGCTTAATCTAAGTATACCTCTCGAAGAGCTCTCATCTCAGCTTTGATAGACTCCAGCTCCTTTCTTAAATCCTTTATCTCTCTGTCTGCAAATTTGATGACACGTCTTCGAAATCTGTACGATGTTGAGTTAGTTTGGCACCTTCTTATCCATCCATAAATGAAAAAAAAAAAAGTACAATAAAATTATACTCACTGCTATGCATAACAAGTGTTAAAAGTTTACTTACCTGGGATCTGAGACAGAATCTGGACCGAATTTGAATACTTGAAGAAGGGGGAAATGGTATGACATACAAAAAAATTTCCAAAGTGTATTAATAGATGACGCTGTAAGCGGCATAAAAAAGTGAAGTGTCTCAGTATTCTGTTTCTTCTGAACCAGTAAACGCTATTTATTTTGTCGATACAAGCTTAAAAGAAGGAAGTATACTGATTTATTCAACTTTGTACTACAAAATATACCTGGGATCTGAGATAGAATCAGGACCGGATTTAGATAAAAAGAGGCTATTCCACTTATGAGGCCTTTTCACTTGTCATTTTTAAGTTTTTAAATTACATGAGAGATAACAAAATACATCATTACTGTGATATATATCAATATGTTACATGAAACATGTTGTGATGGGTACTAATCCTTATAAAAAATGTGGCACGGATAATAAATAAAAAAAAAAAAAAAAAAAGTCGTGAACACTTATTTGGACATTTATTCTCAGCACCCTATATAGTACTTGTAACAATAACTCATCAGACATAACACACAACATTTACAAAGAAACAAAATTCAAATAATAAACATATAGCCATTGCAATCAGTGAACATATGAACTCTACTTTGGTGCAATCTAGTATATATTAACGAACAGACCCAATGAGCCGAACGTGTTGATCTTAATCAATACCTTTTTATGTTTGTTTATGAGTCATATGTGTAGAATTTCTCCTTATTTTCGATTCAGTGATTTATGTTTACTGTTTTTAGAATAGTGTAATTCTAATTGCGCTAACATTTTGAATGCAGGCCCTCTTGATCTTGAGGTTAGACTGAAGCCTAGAATAGAAAAAAACCGGCCCTGGATAGAATACCAAAATAAAAATCAGCCCGAGATCCGAAAGAGAATTATTGCTGCCAACGTATTTGGTCTTAGAAGCCAATGAAGAACTAAAATTTTACTGTACAAAATTCATAAGACCAGTATTAACATACGCGTCTGAAACATGGTCACTAACAGCAAGAGAAGAGAAGAGAAAATGTTGGCAATCTTTGAAAGGAAAGTGCTACGAACTATTTTGGTGGACAATGGAAATTGGCGAAAAAGATCCAATTTTGAACTTTTACAAACTTTTAGAGATATTAACATTCTAAAATTTGTTAAACTGAACAGAATGAGATGGGCCGATCATCTCATGAGAATGGAAAGTGATAGAGCTGCTTTGAAGGTTTTCAATGCAATTCCTTTTGGACAACGACCCAGGGGAAGACCGAAAAAAGAGATGGGTCGACAGTTTAGACTCTGATTTGAATGTTATTAAGATCAAAAACTGGAGGTCTACGGCCAAGAGGAGAACAGCCTGGATGGATCTTTTAAAGAAGGCCAAGGCCCACAACTGGGCTGTCGAGCCGGTTATGATGATGGTATGCATAACATTCATAAATAATGGAAACATTTTTCATGATACTAAAGAAGTCACAAGGATCCAATGCAAGACTATCACTGCAAATTTTTCACATTTCTAATATAATAATGGAAGTAAATTAAAAAAAACGTAATATTTTCAAAAATGGGTGCTCAGAAGATCTACCTCCCCGTGGTGCACCTGGTAAATATTTTTAGTGGCTAAAAGATCTACAACTTGGCATTATTGTTAGATTAATGAACTCTGTTTCAGCATGTTTTGTTATATTTGTTGTATTATTTTGTTGTTGTTGTATGTTGTATGCTTTTTTTTTCTACACGTTTTCTATGTACGTTGAATCTCTTCAATCAACTTAAAACAGTATCCCCGAAGTGGTCTTTTGAGTTTAGGGAACAGCCAGTAGTCGCACGATGTGAATACGGTGGTTATGGAATGGTATGGGTTTCATTTTTGTCGAAAAGTCACGAAGAATCAATGCAGTGTGAGCTGCCGCATTCAGTGTTTTCGGTACCAATCGAGATTTGACGCGTTTGAGTCCCAAAATGGAATTGACCGATCCTTTTGAAATTCCAACAACATCACAGCAAGGTTTCTAATTGTAAATCGACGGTTTGCAAGCACCAAATCTTTAATTTTTTTTTTTTGGCGTGAGCTTGGTCGATTGAGGTGGATGGTCAACCAGAGAGCTCTTCGTCTTCAACGCGTTCTCTGCAATATAAGAATGCTGCACCGAATGCCTTCTGCAACATTTTATGCTTTTCCACATACAAAAATTTATTGCAAGTTCTTTGCTAAATTAGTTCAGACATTTCAAAAATCGCCGGAATCAGTTTTAGTGTCCCACAAAACCAAGCGTAACTCAAACTCTAATGAATATTTTGATGTCAAATTTCACACAGATGTCACGGACAGTGCCAGCTATCTGATATAAATATATATATAATATATTGAAACTCCATAAGCCCTGGGAATTTTAAATTGAAAATCTTACTTTTTGGACATAGTAGTAGCTGACGCCATCCTTTGTTTGGTATAAAATAATAAAAAAATTAAAAACCATGATAAAAAATGATAAGAGTCAGTTTTTGGTCCAGGTAAAGGATTTGCGACCTTCCAACACACGACTGGCTGATATATTTCCACCAATTGTGTGACAAATTGGCAACTGCCAAGTAGGACGGACCTAAACAAAGCAGCATAATAGAGATAAAAGATATTTTGGGAGGGTGTGGCGGCTTATAAAGGTTGCGTAGTGTTATAAAAATCCAGACGGCAAAAAAAAAAAAAAACAACGACGATAATCAATTTTCACAATTACAACATCTTTATTGCATTTCTAACGCCAACTACGTTCTGTTTTCATTCTAGCGGGAAAATTCCCTTTTTAACAGTGAAAGTAGAAGTTGTTAAATTTGTATTCATTTTCCATCAATAGGTGTCGCTACAAGGGTTTTTGAATACAATTGAAAATTATATTACTTAAAGTTTTAATTACTAAAAATTATAATAATACCAAAATGAAAATTAGATGAAACGAATTACACAATAGCTGTGTGCCATATTTATCTGATTAGCACCCCTGATAAAAAATAGATTCGTTTTAAAGCAGATTGTTTTCCTTTCCGCACAATCAATTGGTTGGACTACAAGATGATTATAATTAAAGTTCAACTTTCAAAATGCTGTAAAAAAGAACCACTCGTTACAATGAGTTAAAATTTGAGTTGAAGATGCTTGAAGAATGGGGGAAACGGTATGGCATCAAAAAAGTTCCACCGATTTTTCCATCCAATTTCGTATGATCTTGCCGTGGTGGATGCGCTTTCCACTAACAGTGTCACAACTGTTGAATGATTTGGAAGTTTCATTTTTTTCGGAAGTTTTTCAAATCGGAACAATCCAGCACATTGAACACTACAGTTGGTTTAATGTGCAACTCATACCAAATACATTGTCATTTCGATTCAAAATATCACTGGCAACCGAATTCACTTCCTTTATTGCCGCTTACAGTGCCATCTATTGAAAACACTTAGGAATTTTTGATGCTTTACCGTTTCCCCCTTCTTCAAATATCTTCAGTTCAAATTTGAACTCATTGTGACGAGTGTTTCTTTTTTTACAAATTTTGAAAGTGGGACTATACTATATCTATTTGTTCCTATAAAGAACAATAGATGGCGCCACAATGTCACCTTAAAGCATTTAAAAAGAATTTTGGGTCTATAACAAACTTGACGATCGCCAACAAATTATAAAAGCAGAATTCTTACACCATTGGTTAATTCTTACTCTCTATAATAACGACTTAAGCGCTACCTGAAGATAGGCTCATTCACATTAGGCTATTTTTCTGAATTATTAAATCAGAATAAAGGAAACTCATTTTTGGCGCAAAAATGCGAAACACAATTGCTTTAATTCATAAGCAAACACAAATATATTTGAATACAAAATCACAATATTTAAATGACACTCATCTTTTTGATGATATAAAAGGATGTCAATAAAATGATACGTTGATAATAATATTTAAACTAGCACAATCATGAATAATGAAGCAGAATGTATGAATTCTTCTGGTTTATGTTTTCCCCCGCCAAAATGCTCAACAAACAACATGTATTTGAAGAATACAGGTGGGAGAATTCGCCGTTAAAATCCGAGGCGGAGTTGAAAAGGCTAAAAGGGTGTGAACAGAATGGCGGGGAGGGGACGGGGGGGTGAAGCAGTCAGCGTTCTTAAGCTCTTAATAGAAAGAAGAAATAGGGGAAAACAGTTGAGACAGCACTCAAATGGGGGATGGAAACGACTGGGTTATGCGGCAGCAAGCTGGGCCGGATTTTCCTATAGGGCAAACTAGGCTTCAGCCTAGGGCATCTAGATCAAAAGGCGTCTACATTCAAATTGTCAGCAAAATTAGAATGACACTTCTATACTAAAAACAGTAAACACTAAAACACTGAATCGAAAATAAGGGGAAATTCTACACATATGACTCATAAACAAACATAAAAATGCATTGGTTAAGATCAATGCGTTCGGCTCACTGGGTCTGTTCGTTTGTATATACTAGATTGCACCAAAGTAGAGTTCATACGTTCACTGATTGCTATGGCAAATATTGACGCGCCTTATGCTACTAGGCTCTGGTTTGTTCTTGCATAAATAAAATGTAGATTTGAACAGACCTATCGATATTATTATGAAATAAATTTATCTGAATTGATTTGCTTTAATCTTCGATGTATTGAATATATTTAATTTAATTTGATAGAAAATATAATTTTTATTGCATATTTTATTTTCGTGGCAAAGATTTTTATTATTTGAATTTTGTTTCTTTGTAAATGTTGTGTGTTATGTTTGATGAGTTATTGTTAGAAGTACTATATAGGGTGCTGAGAATAAATGTCCAAATAAGTGTTCTCGACTTTTTTTTTATTTATTATCCGCGCCACATTTTTATAAAGATTAGTACCCATCACAACATGTTTCATTTAACGTATTGATATATATCACAGAAATGATGTATTTTATTATCTCCTTGTAATTTACAAACTTAAAAACGGGAGGTGAAAGAGCCTCATAAATGGAATAGCCTAGGGCAGGGATGGGCAAACTTTTTTTTGGTCGCGGGCCAAAATTCGAAGAAAAAAAGTTTGGCTGCCCAAGATAAATTTTTCTAAAGTTTTAAAAATTATTTATAATATTAATAACCATTTATTATTACCATAATATTTATAATGTTATTAACCAATAATATAGATACTTTATTTTTTTAAATATTTTACGTATAACCCAAACAAGCAGTAGCTAAGCTATATTTTTAATAATTTCACCACTAATCACAAGGATGCTATATGCCCGCAATGAATGATATTAGAACTCGCGCCAAAAGAAAAAAACTCTGCCTGGAGCTTAAAATGCGCAGTCTGCCACATGTGGTCTCATTCACCTATATTGGATTCCCATACGTCTGCTCCCCGAGAAAGAGATAAGATTTGTTGACGCCAATCTACAGCTATAACTAACAAAGAACTTCCGCTTTTAACACTTTACCGATTGAAAGCTGTCTGTCCTTGCTGTTTCCGTCGATTTATGTTTTGTAGAACAAAAATAGAGAAAGTAAAAGATCATCAGTCCTTTGAAAAAAAAAAAAAAAAAAAAAAATATATATTTAATCAAAGTAGAAAAGGAGATGCATATAATACATAAATATATATTTCTTTTAATTTACGTCGGACCGGCAAATTAAAATTCTATCCTCGGGCCGGATAGAACCTTCCGACGGGCCGGAGTTGGCCTGCAGGCCATAATTTGCCCATCCCTGGCCTAGGGCCTCTTTTCATTTAAATCCACACTGGTGGCAAGGAATCGTATTATTTTTCGAATATGCCTCTTTTTCAGTGTTGTGTTTACTATCGAAAACTAATCAACCTCATATGATTACATAAATTTCCTTTTTGTGTGTATCTGCTAAGAATAAAAGATGTGTTGAAAGTGAGGAAAATGTACAATATTATTTATGAAATAAATGTTTCATGAATTGAAATGAAGTCTTAAAATTCTAATTTATTCGCATACCGATTTTTTTTTTTTTTTTTTCTTTGACATCTAAATAAATATTTCAAATATCAAAAACTAGGAGAATCCAATTTTGAAGTATGTCATTCATTAGTTTGTACTCAATGTCTCGGGACAAAAACTTCTGCGAAATATGGTACACGCATACCAACATTGCCTTTTATTTATACAAATAGTAGACAATTTGCAAACCACATAGATAGATAGGATAATCATATGATAGTAGATAATCTGTAAACAGTTTTACAATTACATGGTCACAGCCCACAAACCACAGATATCATACGCAGATATTAATTTATTTTTTTACGAACACTTTTATTTTACGATAAGTTGGCGAATATTAAATGAAGTATTTTATCTCTGAATACTTATCTAGTACCTTATCTAGAAGTATCTTATCTCTGAATGGTTGATTAGCGGCAGAAGGGCTCATATTTGAATCTGTTGTTGTTGTTGTCACTGTTTTTAGAAACCTAGAGATCGATGGCATTTGTGATAGAATGTAAAAGTAACTCGCGTGTAGAGACAGATTACATGAAAATGTGTCGGGTTTTCTGCCTTATATTGTAATATATTGTAACTTCTCGGCCAATATTAGACCTATATATATTAAAAATACCACTATATATATTTCGATAATAAACTCTGGGTTATTATACAAAGAAATGAAAATTAGAAATGGAATTTCATCACAGACTCCAAAGTCGGTCATGCACTTGTAGTGGATGACACTTGATGCTAATAGTTTTTCAAATATGAATTCATTAATTAAATTTAATTAATTCATTTTAGTTTTATAGGGGAGAAAAAAATTTCACTTTTATAAGATATTTAGCAGGATATAAATTTAGGAATAAATACCGTCAGTGGCGAAGCGTGTAGGTCGCTGAAAATTTTTTTTAAGATAATAAGATGTTTATATGATTAAGAATTTTTATGATTAAGAATATAAATGATTAAGAATTTAAGATATTTAGCAGGATATAAATTATGAAGCTTTACAAGAGATGGATAGAATGAGAAATTATAGATCACCATCAGCTAAAGAAAAAAAAAAATAGAAAGCGAATAAATATTAACAAACAAAATTAATAGTCCAACACCCTAAGGAAAATTGCAAGGAAATTCACTTTCTATTTTGCCACTTAATAGTGATTCTATCATATGTATATACATACTTAATTGTAATTATTTAATAAAAAGTAACTAAAATAAATTTCTCTTTGTTGACCTAAATAAGAATTGACTTAAAATTTTTTTTTTTTTATATTACTTGTTTAGCATAAAGTCAATTTTCCTTTTCATTTTTATTTTTATATGCTCCTCATTATAGACATTTTTTGCTTGTCTTTAACTATTCTATAATAAATGTGGCTTGTTACCTAAGTACTATTCATTTTGTAAGACACATGTTTTTGTCATTTTAAGACACATATGTAGGAAATATATATTCTTTTATCTTTTATATATTTTGATTACAAGGATGTCTTTTAAGTGAGATCAAATACTACACTATTAAAATTGTAAAAAATACTTTGTTATGATAAAACGTTAAAAAAGTCAATAACTTAATTAAAGTCGTTGAATTTATTAAAAAAATTTCTAAATTCATTAATACAAATCATAGAACATTGAAGAATCGAGAGTCTTTATATAATATTCGACTCACCCCTGCTTTAAGCTTTTATTTCCACAATAATGCTGTGTCCAAAAAGTAAGACCAATTTTCAATTTAAAATTCCCGAAATTTAAGGAATTTCAATTTGTTTTCTTTTTTTAGATTGCTAGCGCTGTCCTTGACATCTGTGTGCAATTGGACGTCAAAATAATCATTAGTGTTTGAGTTACGCTTGGCTTTGTGAGACGCTAAAACTGATTCCGGCGATTTTGAAATGTCTCAATTAATTCAGCAAAGAATTTGCATTAAATTTTGTTTGCGCAAACGTATAGAATGTTGCAGAAGGCATTCGGTTAGCATTCCTATATCGGAAAGAAATGTTTACAAAAATGGTATAAACAGTTCAAAGAAGACAGAGAACGTGTTGAAGACAAAGAACCCTCTGGACGACCATCCACCTCAACCGACAAAGCTCTCGTCCAAAAATTAGAGATTTGGTGCTTGCAAACCGTCGATTTACAATTAGAGACGTTGCTGCTGATGTTGGAATTTCAAAAGGGTCGGTCAATTCCATTTTGGGCCTCAGACACGTCAAATCTCGATTGGTACCGAAAGCACTGAATGCGTCAGCTCACACTGCATTGATTCTTCGTGATTTTTCGACAAAAATGAAACCCATACCATTCCATAACCACCGTATTGACATTGTGCGACTTTTGGCTATTCCTAAACTCAAAAGACCACTCCGGGCACATCGTTTTGAGTCGATTGAAGAGATTCAACGTGCTCTTTGAAGGCCATCCCTCCCGATGACTTTTTAGCATGCATTGAGGATTGGAATGAAAGTTGGCATAAGTGCATTGTGTCCGGAGGGGATTACTTTGAAGGCGATGAAATAAACAAAAAGTTTTTGAAAAAAAAATTGGCGTTACTTTTTGGACACAGTAGTATATAGGATGGAAATGAATATACTTTTTTAAATAAAATAAAAAGCAGCTAGAGATTAATGCTACTTCACAAGAAAAAAATGCATGCGGAAAAAAAGTGTTTGTATTAAAGGGGCCTGATGGCTGAATGGCTAGCGCTCTGGCGTTCGGTACCACAGGTATCGGATTCAAATCCCGGCTTTGCCCATGGGTGTTGTAGTGGTTCGAATCCACTTTAAGCCGTAGGTCCCGGTCCTAATAGGATCGTAGAGCGCTGCGGGGGCATTGTTACTCCGCGTCCGTAGCTTACCATCAAGTTACACGCGCCCCCGGGTAATGCAAAGTGAGTAACGTCTGTGCAGCGCTTGCCTGTAAGTTACACGCGCCCCTTGGGCAATGCAAAGTGAGTAACGTATGTACAGCGTTTGCCTTAAGGCATCCAAGACCAAGCTGTCTAAGTGTTTGCCAGCTGCATTAGAAAGAGTATTAAATGTTTTTTTTTATTCTTTACGCATTTTGAAATTTATTTTATGTTTAAGATATAATTCTTATTCTTAAAAGAATCAAACCTTTTTTTTTTTGTTAAAATAATTAAAATTGTTAGGGCGAAAAGAATAATTCTTATAAGAACATTAAAAAATTATAGAAATGATGTACATACATTATATATAATTGGAAACAGGATTATAAAACAGATATTAAAACTGCTTAGTCATTTTACTCGCGAAAAGATTTAAACAAATTATTACAAATCTAAATTTTCTATGAATATTTAAAGATTTGTTGAAGCCATTGCCATACAAAAGATGAATCGCAAGTGGAGCACAAGAATATATGTGAGACACATCTTCAAATTTATTTTATTTTTAATTATATAATCAGGATAAATTTATCAGACAAATGATTAAAATCAAATTTTCCATATCTATTAGAACTAAAATACACCTCCTTTCGGGGATTGGATATTTGTAATTTTAGGACTACTTGGACTTTCGAGATCCAAGTAGAAATTGAAATTTTGTCCACATAGGTCTGGAAATAAGATATTGTAAAGAAGACATAAAAGGCTGCCCGTTTACAAAGCAGGACTTACCTCTACTCATCACCTCTGCTTACCCGTTCTTCGCATTGCAGGTAATATTTTTATGAAAATTAAAAAATAACTTATATAGAAATGTTAATTTACGGAATTTGAGGATAAAATGGCGAATCAAGTCTACCTAGCCCATAGTACCTCTATTGAACACCACCACATCAGAAACTGATTCTTTTCAATATCTGCAAATGGTGGTAGTATTGGCAAAAATAACATAATATAGATATTTAATAAATTTTTACGTTCAGAATGTCACTAATGTAAAACATATAATATATTAGAGGTTTCTACTCTCAAACTCTAACCCCTTTTAAATCCATTATAGGGCCTGAATGGCCGAGTGGCTAGCGCTCTGGTGCTCGGTACCACAGGTTTTTCGATTCGAGTCCCGGCGGTGCCATGGATGTTTGTAGCGGTTCAGAATCCACTTTAAACTGTAGGTCCCTGTCTGTTAAGTCCTCATGTGCAAAAGATGATCGTAGAGACCCAAACAAACAAATCCGTTATACTGGTCTTAAAGGAAAATTGGAAATGTCATTGGATTCAAGGCGTTAGGATCTACAACAAAATAAAATAATAAAAAAATCTCCTAAAAACTCTTTCAAATCAGTTGTGTTATTCAAAATCATTGGAAAAACTAATGGGAAAAGAACCTAGAAAAATACCTTAATTGTCTATTGTTAATTACCATTTGTTAATATTTCCAAAAAGAAATTTGTCCAACAATCATTTAAATGAACGTCGTAGTATTCTAATTTATTCAAAAATTTTATTGGAAATTTTGTACAATCATTTAAATTGTGGCGTTAGGTTTAGGAAGGGATGTTCTATAAATTAAAAACCAACACCAAAATACTTAGATAGTAATTATTTAGAATTTCGACAGTACCAATCTCTCGTGTTTACTTATTCGATCGGCTATTCTGACATTAATTTCATTTGAAATAAATTTTGTATAATCAATTAAAATGGGGCGTTAGATTCAGGGAGTGTTCTTTTTACAATAAATAAGTAAAAAGAAAAAAAAAAAACATTTCATAATTGTAAAATTCAACCTTTTTGTTATTTCGATATTTTATGAAAAATAAGTATTTAAGTGTAAAAATTTCAGAAAAAATCCTTTTTTTATGCTGGAATTTCGTAAAGAGTTTACTTTTCAAATGTGAACTTCGAGGCTGAAAACAGTTAAATTTCTTCTAAATAAAGTCTCTAACTAGAGATTAGAAAAAACACACTGTTTAAAAAGATAGTCAACTGTTTAAATTATGAATCTAAACGGAAATAAGGGAGTGTTCTAAATGAATTACAAATTATTAAAATGGAACAATTAGAAGATAAAAAAAAATAGCATATTGCAAGAAATTTATTAAAAGCACACAAAAAGGGCATATTCAAGAAATGTAATGCTTTTACCAATGGTCTTTCAGACCAAAAGTAAATACATTAAATTTCTATACTGAATGGACGCTGGATGATAAGAGGCCGTTTGTCGTGGATCACTAGGATTTGTATTCATCTTTTATGTCCTGTAAAAATGCCTTAAAAAGAACTTTTGGGGACCTTTGCTTTCCAAATTTCCGAAGGAATTCCTATTACAGCAGCCTTCCCGGTATCAAAATTGCTAAACTTGTTCCAAGGAAAAAACAAAAAACAATCATCTTTTGCAGACATTGCGTTTAAAAGTTTCGGTTAGCACACAAGAAAGTCAATAACAGGAATTAAAACTACTTACTTTTCAACAAGCAACGTTTTAATATAAATTCATAGAAATGAATTTGTATCTATTTTCTCTTGCTATGATAAAGTTTAAAACGTGTCTGATGTGTTACCACGGATACACTTTGGAAAAAAAGTATTATAAAAAATTGAAGTCAAGTTACAAATAAATTCTTTATAAAAATAAATAGCTTTGCTATTGATAAAGAAAACAATAGATGAATAATATTAATTAAATAATCATGAATAACAGATAAATGAACAATAGTTATTAATAATTATAAAAAAAATAATTTAGTGTCATCGAGTCATGGAAGAAAGTTGAAAATCGCCCTTATATTATACTACAAAAATAAATCGCCAAATTGTTTTTCCTCTAAACGGCGATTGACCGAAAATTAATCTAGTAGTAAGAAATATGAAAATATCTCATTTCTATTAAAAATTTACCTTTTATAATCCGAACTAAAAGTTAATAAATTAAAAAGCATTAATGCGTTACAAATTTGTGATAAAAGTTGGTACAGAAGTAATTAGTTTGATGCTATAATAAAAGTTTTCAAACATTTAACATTTAGTACATTTAAATCTTCTGTTTACTCTAAAATTTTAAAAATTTGTACCTTTGATTCAAAAACTGGAAACCCACTAGTGTTTCGTATACATTTTGTGTATGAGTCAAAAAAAGGGGTTAATATTTAATAAACATTTAATTTAATCATTAATAATTTTTTTGTCAACATTTTCTGCTATATTAAGGTTGTTTTACCCTAGAAACAATCATAAAAGGAATAATATGCTTCTCAGAATTAAAAAAATAGAAAAGAAAATTATAGAACACTAACAATAAGATGCAGACGATTTATATTGATTGACAGGTTATTAATTGAGCCTTAAGAACCTTCAAGAATTCTTATAAGAATTTCCATTTATTCTTATTTATTATTTTTAATAATTTTTATTTTAAAATTTGAAATCTTTTGCTATTTTAATGTATAGTTACATCTGCATCTGCATACAAAACGATTTTTAATTTTAACTACCGAATTTTGCGAATAAAAATAAATTTACCAATTTTAAATCGCACTAAAGTAAGATGGCAACAGTGATTGGATAATCTGTGTGTTTAAATGTTTAGAAATTATGTCTTGTTGATAAATAGCATAATTAATCAGGTACCCACAGAAAATTAATTTTTAATTAGCAATCAATGATATACCGATGGCCAATCCGTTCTAAAATTTGCCACATTTTATGAATTTCTGGAATTCAGTGACAAATACGTTTATTCTTTTAAATTCAAAGCTCTGAAAATCGATGAAATTAACTCAATCAAGCAAAGATACTATAAAAGAATTGTTAACAAAATGGCCATCTGTCGTGGCTTCATCGTTCAAAAACTGCTATGACATTGAATTTAAGTGAATCCAGACACCGACCGACTTTATTCATTTTGGATGTAATGGAATTTAATCAGAAATATGGTGGAAAAGGTGTCACAATTGTCGACTGGGAAAATTACGACGAAACTTTTGTGCAGCTGGAAGAACTGATTTTTAAAGAACATGAAAATATCATATTCAGAGAAATCAATTTGGAAAAAGTTAAGAACTATTTGAAGACTTGCCGCATAATGGGCCGGTGTTATGAGTTGATGAAGCAAACGAATCTACCATTTGGTGAAGGGAGCCCTTAACCTGGACAATGTGGGATTCGTCCGTCTTGATGGACTTGTTAAAAACGTGTGCGAAAATGAAGAAATGCTTGTATACGTATTTTCCAATGCGATCTTAGACAAGCATTTCTTCAAATTTCTATTAATTACTTTGAAACTTCATGGATGCAATTCTTGGAATCTTTTTGGCCTGATGGGAAATTTTTTCCACTGTGTGATCATGAATCATTTGACTCTAACTTGATTGCGCAGTTTTTCACTAGTGCACATTACGAATTTATCCCCATCCTAGTGAGATACGGAGTTCAGTGGAGGTATCATGAAAGTTACTACATGGATTATTGTACCGAATTGAATTTTCAATGGTAAGTTTTCGAAATTAAGTCTATTTTTTGAAAAATTGGCGATGTATTGGGAGCATTGTTTTTCCTTCTTTGAATATTTTTGGAAACCTTTTTAAAATACTCTGACCTGTTTTATCCTCTAAGGGTATAGCCCAAGCATATTTTGAAAATACATCTATGCAAGTAAGTAGAAATTTATAGCCATTGTTAATTTGTTTTATAGATTGTAAATCTAATAAATCTGCCAGAAATTCTTCATCTATACCTCCAACAATGACTGTTTTAATTAAAATTTCGTCTTGCAGATTTATGTAAAGTACACAAATCTTTCATTTTCATCCATTGTTTTATATCTTTTAGTTTTAACTTATTTACCTACAGCTCTACGTAAAGAATTTATGCCTCCAAACTGGTTGGTTCTTTTTAGGATTTTTATAAAAAACTTCTCAAAGGGGACATTAAAAAAAACGTTCATTACTAACTTAAAGTAACTATTCAAATGACTTAAGCATAAGACAATAAAACTTTTATATAAAAGAGAGAGTCAAGAAAAGGTTTTTTAACTGAAAACATTTACTTTATTGAAATTTCATAGGAAACACTTTTTTTTTGATGCAATACATAATTTGTGATAAAATAATATGTTATATATTAGTAAAAAAATATATATGGGTATTCTAGGAATACTAAATTTGCAGACAAGCAAACAAGATGTTACAATAATATCTCAGAGAAATCATTTCCACGTATTTCTTCAATTTTCTTAAAAATAAAGACATAGTCTAGAAAGTATACATTTCATATGCAAATTCTTCATGAAATCAATAGCCAAAGCGTGCCAATCAACTGCAAATAAAGCTTTTGCAAAATAAATGTTAAAACATTCTTGTGGACAGACGACTTTACATTCATGTTCTGTTAATTCAAGTCAATTTTTACAAACAAAACATTCATCACGAATAAATGGATTAAAAGTAATTGAAATATTATTCGTTAAACACTCACATAAAGATTCAGAAAGTTCACTTCGTCCAGCTGGTGTGTTAGTGTCATAATTACTCCAATTCTCATAACTGTCATCAGGGCGTTTATTTAGTTCGTACTTCACATATTCTGTGAAGGTATATGTCAGAGTTTCTTTTTCACATAGTCGGACACACTCCAATAAGGTGATGCATTGCAATTTATTGAGAACTACTTTCTCAGGTAGAAAAGAAAATGTCATATATAGTATATGTAGTTCCTCTCAAATAATCGCTGAATGTGGATACAGTTTTCACTTTGCTTAAAAATATAAGCGTATTTTTGCACCACAATAGAAGCGTCGGGATCTTCACAACCCATGAAAGAACACACAACGCGTTATGGAAAGGGTAGTAAACATCGAGTTGCAATGAAACCCTTTGATTTTGTTGGTTGTAATTCTCCATTTTCACCTGTAAAGTAAACTCGAATGTGAACACGAGTTTGTTTTAAAAAGTATTGACCTTAAATGCATCACCTTCATGTAAAACATATGACAAGGAATATGTATTATTAGTATTAGTAGTATTTTCCTCAGTAAGACGAATTTTATTGCTGTTTATTTTATTCTGAACAAAACTTTTTCGTTTACAAGACATTTTTTTCAATTCCTACTATTAGTTCACACTCTCCCTATATATATTTTGTTCAAATTTTCAATCGTTCATAAAATACTTTCTATTCATCCACTCAAGTTCAAATACATTTTTTTAAGTTGTAGTGGATGACAGTTGATGTTAATGCAGTTTTTCAAATATTAATTCATTAATTAAATTAAATTAATTTTAGTTTTTTTAGATTTAAGTTGCATGTATCTAATAATAGATAGCGCCAGATGTAAGAGGAAAATTTCAACTTTATTTGTAAAAGTCTTTTCTGCAATAGAGTGAAAAAACAGTAGGAATTGACTTTAAAAATTTTCTTTTATATTACTTGTTCGTTGTGGGCTTACCAGGTCCTATTCGTAGCAAGGAATGAATAATGTTAGATAAAATGGTGCTGTTTTATACAAATCCCGAAAAAAATAGCAAAAAAATAAATTAATAAATTAAAAAATAATAATAAATAAAAAAAAAAATAAATAATAATAAATAGAAAATAAATAAATAAATAATAATAATAATAAATAAATAAAAAAAATAAATAATAAAAAATAAAAGTAGACACGTCACATTATTCCAATCTCCTCGTAACTAATCATATTTCGATACGTGCATTCCTACCCCTTCCTAAGTAACCCGTATAGAATGTCTCACAATAACTTTTTCGCGTGAAAAATTTTATTAAACACAGATATCAATCATTCTGGATCTGTTTGGTGCCAATTTTCGAATATTCCAAACATGAATAATAATATCATTACTGTCGCTTGAATCACGCAGATATATATGATAATGTTTGTATATTAGCTTATAGGTTATTTTACGTTAAGATAATGTACAAATCTTATCAGGATAATGTATAGATTGCAAGTATACTATCTTATTTCGCCGTACAACCATCACGATTTGGGAGATCTCGTGTACATTGGTATAAGGCAATATTAATAAAAGTATGGAAGACATTTAGAAGGAATGAAAATTGGTGATTTGTAATTTGTAATTTAATTTTGTAATATTAATCGAATTATTTTTCAAATCACATTAAAAAATGTATAAAAGCTCTTTGCTGAAATAATTCTTTAAAAAAAAAAAAAATATTATTAAAAAGAAAGAAAGAAAAATATGATTTGTATTTTGTAACTTAATTTTGTAATAATAATCGATTACAAATCTCATTAAAAAAATTTACAAAAGTTCTTTGCCTAAATAATTCTTTAAAAGAAATAAATCTGCGAAAAAAAAAAGTTAGATAACTAAAAATATATATATATTTTGCTTCAATAATTATCTGTAAAAAAAAAAAAAAAAAAAATTTGTATAGAAATGAGATAAAAAAATCAGTATTAAAAAGAAAAATTATTTGTATAGTATAAATTAGTAAATATATTCTTTTACGAAAATAAGTTTTGTAAAATAAAACAAATTGTTTCAGCAATAATAAAAATAAATTTGAAAGAAACTATAATAAAAAATAAATTCCTTTAAATATATAAAAAGAAGATTTAAAATTGTAAAAATAAATTTCTTTACCAAATAAATTGTATAATAAATATAATTTAAAAAAATTAAATTTGTCAAATTGAAATAAAAAATAAAATTGTAAAAAATAAATTTCTTTTAAAAATTTTATGTATTTTTTCCTAGCTCAGGCTAGGTTTTTTCATAAAATGTTAGCCAACTGAATGATGGCGCCATCTGTTGGCATGCTAGTCAGATAAAATTGATGACTCATATTGTATGTTTTTTATGTTCTGCTGCAAACTGTTTATTCATTTGCATGTAAGCTTGTTCTATCCGTATTCCTTTTATTTTATTTTATTTCTTAAAATTTTTGTTATTTCTTAATATTTTATTTTATTTGTAAAATTTTTGTAATTACTTTTAACCTTTTATTTTTGGGCATCGTCAACGGACTCCTAATTGTACCGATAGTTTTAGCTTTTTCGATCTCTTGCTTTAATTGTTCTCAAGCAAGAGATGTTTTTCCTAAATTTTAATTGTTTTATTTTTTATTTATTAATATTCTCTAATTTAAGCAACTTCATTTTGTGCAAATATTTTAACTCAATTAAGATGTGGAGGTATTGTGGTTCTTAAAACCACCTAGGAACCGGTGTACGCCGTTGCCCCCTCACTAGGCGTAATGCTATTTATAATTCGCTGTGAAGGGGTCGAAAAAAATTTTCTTTTGCCTTCTTGCCTTTGAATCTTCACGTCTCTCTCTCGGTGGGGACGAGCCTTTATTCATTACAACATTCCGATGTTGCCCCCCCGGGAAAAAGTTTAAGGGGAACCCCTTAAACTTATCTACCAGATACCTTATATGGCCAGATAACACCTTGTACGCGTTCATCATCGTTGTACGCGCTTCCCTCGTGATATCACTTCTGTCCTCTGTACACCTCGGATTATATATAACCACCTACCATAGCACCAAAAAAGTAAGATGACAAAGCTGTGATTTGATAAGCTGAAGTGATTTGATAAGCTGTGTGTTTAAAGTGTTTCTATGTCTTGTTGATAAATAGCATAAATAATCATGTATCCGCAGAAAATTATTTTTAGTGATCAATGATATACCGATGGTTAGTCCTTTTCAGAATTTGCCTCATTTTAGCTTCTATTTAGCGTAAATCCTCGAATCGAATTCTTTTTATTCTTAAATCTTTGCATTCTACGTGGAATTTTAAAAATTGAGAACTTTTTGTTAAAGTAAAAACGCTTATTTTGATCAAT